>CM031951.1:31984601-32154601 GCA_018749465.1 Paracanthobrama guichenoti | reverse complement strand
AGAAATTGCATGTATACTGTATATATATAATTTATCTTATATATAAATATAACCTATTTTTCTTAAATATATACATGCATGTGTGTATGCATATTCATTATCATGCTGATGAAATTACAAATAGGGAACGAGAAGGGAAACTTGCTTGAGTGCAAACCAAATAATTGCAGGCCAGCATCTTTTGTAAGCACGCAGCCATTGGTTTTCCCACAAGCACTGAGGGGTTGAGCTTCAAACTTGGCCAGTATGAGCGCTTCTGGCTTCAATTTATTTCTGGAGAGTTTCTGCAGAGTTTAATTACTTTAAAGTTTATAGAAGGGGGGCTTTTGTGCTTAGCCTTAAGTTTTTTTTTTTTTTTTTTTCAGTTTTTTCTCTTTTTCTCTGTTGTCTCTTTCTCCCTTCATGTCCCTCACTCCTTGATGCAAGAGCTCTCCCTCTCTCTCTCTGTTGTATATTTTGATGGTTGGCATCAGCAGACATCTGGAAGTCTGTGTTAAATATCTCTGCTCTTTCTTTTAATACTGTTTACTGTAAGGTCGCTGCACTCCTTCGGCGAAACGGCTCCCACCCCTCATCTGCTTTTAATAAACAATTAATATTGTCGTGATGTGGTAGTATCAGGACAGAGGAGACAGTGTGCGTGGGAAGGAATTCAGGCTTATCCCACTTAACCACAGGAACTCCTCACACTCTCATGAATACACATGCTTTCAGTGATGTGTGCACCAAACCAAATACACACACCAGGCCATTTACTACATTCATCCAAATCCAATTAGAGATTTATGAACTCCAGATGGGTCACATAGCTCAAAGATTTGCTCTTAAATGCTGTCTTGATTGCAGCTGTCATTACATCTTTCATTCTTATATTTTTGCATTGCAATCAGTTTCATCATTGGACAATTTTGACTGCTTTTACTGTAAGCCTTAGTTATTTGTGCTTTTAGGCAATATATTTTTTCCTTAAGTGTCCCAAGGCCATCATCTATTTTTAAAAATGTATTTTGGCCTAATGTATTTTTAATGTATGGTCATACAATTATTATATTAACTTATTAACTATATATAAAAATAAACATTAACTGACATATTTCAGCTAGCTGCCAAAGCATTTTTAATTTTCATTTACTTTAACTACAAAAATAACTAAAACTGAAATAAAAGTGTATAAAAACTATACAAACATATATATTTTTTTAAATCAAAAGCTATTACATTACGAAAAACCAAAACAAAAATGACTAAAACTATAATAGCATCCAAATGATACATATTACTGTTCTACACACCAAAGGGTCATTTTAATGGATAGTTCACCATCTAATTAAAATTCATCATATAATATGGTGGAAAACACGCACACATTTATACATATACATATATATGTTATTTGTCAACTACCCAAAATGTTCCATTATGAAAGTTTTTTTATTATTTTTTTATATTGTGTAAACTCCTAAATAAATGTTTGTCTGTCCCTATTGCAGTGTTGCAGACGCAGAGTTTCACCCTCATAAAGACCAACCTCTGTAAGTGGTGTGACCACTCGAGTCCTGTATGTGAAGACAACGTCTGCATGAGCAACTGCAGTCTGACCTCTTACTGTACTCTGGCTGAAGAAGTGTGTGTAGCAATATGGTAAGTCCACAGCTAAATTTGAAGAATATGTATATGTGACGTGCATAAAATTGAGTTTGACAGTATGAAACCTGTTCACTATGGCGCAATTGAATTGCTTCAAATCTCAGCATAGCCTCTGCAATACATTATAAGACACCAAGATGTAAGAGATTGGGAATCTCCTTAAAGGGATAGTTGAAAATGAAAAAATTCTCATCATTTACTCACCCTCAAGTTATTCCAAATCTGCATGAATTTCTTTCTTCTGCTGAATACTAAAGAAGATATTTTGAAGAATGTTGGTAACCAGACGGTAGCCATTGACTTCCATACAGTAGTAGGAAAAGAAATACTATGGAAGTCAATGGCTAGCGTCAACTATTTGGTTATTTCAAAATGACCAACATTCTTCCAAATATCTTCTTTTGTGTTCAACAGAAGAAACTCATTTTGAGCGTGAGTAAATGACAGAATTTTCACTTTTGGGTGAACTATCCCTTTAATACAAACCTGATTCCAAAAAAGTTGGGACACTGTACAAATTGTGAATAAAAACAGAATGCAATGATGTGGAAGTTTCAAATTTCAATATTTTTTTCAGAATACAACATAGATGACATATCAAATGTTTAAACTGAGAAAATGTAAGGGAAAAATAAGTTGATTTTAAATGTCATGGCATCAACACATCTCAAAAAAGTTGGGACAAGGCCATGTTTCCCACTGTGTGGCATCCCCTCTTTTTTTTATAACAGTCTGCAAACGTTGCTCAACTGTCTTAGGTCTTCTTTGTCGCATCTTCCTCTTTATGATGCGCCAAATGTTTTCTATGGGTGAAAGATCTGGACTGCAGGCTGGCCATTTCAGTACCCGGATCCTTCTTCTACACAGCCATGATGTTGTAATTGATGCAGTATGTGGTCTGGCATTGTCATGTTGGAAAATGTTCAGGGTCTTCCCTGAAAGAGACGATGTCTGGATGGGAGCATATGTTGTTCTAGAACTTGGATATACCTTTCAGCATTGATGGTGCCTTTCCAGATGTGTAAGCTGCCCATGCCACACGCACTCATGCAACCCCATACCATCAGAGATGCAGGCTTCTGAACTGAGCGCTGAGAACAACTTGGGTTGTCCTTGTCCTCTTTAGTCCGGATGACATGGCGTCCCAGTTTTCCAAAAAGAACTTCAAATTTTGATTTGTCAGACCACAGAACAGTTTTCCACTTTGCCACAGTCCATTTTAAATGAGCCTTGGCCCAGAGAAAACGCCTGCGCTTCTGGATCATGTGTAGATATGGCTTCTTTTTTGACCTATAGAGTTTTAGCCGGCAACGGCGAATGGCACGGTGGATTGTGTTCATGACAATGTTTTCTGGAAGGATTCCTGAGCCCATGTTGTGATTTCCATTACAGTAGCATTCCTGTATGTGATGCAGTGCCGTCTAAGGGCCCGAAGATCACGGGCATCCAGTATGGTTTTCCGGCCTTGACCCTTACACACAGAGATTGTTCCAGATTCTCTGAATCTTTGGATGATATTATGCACTGTAGATGATGATAACTTCAAACTCTTTGCAGTTTTTCTCTGAGAAACTCCTTTCTGATATTGCTCCTCTATTTTTGGCCGCAGCATTGGGGGAATTGGTGATCCTCTGCCCATCTTGACTTCTGAGAGACACTGCCACTCTGAGAGGCTCTTTTTATACCCAATCATGTTGCCAATTGACCTAATAAGTTGCAAATTGGTCCTCCAGCTGTTCCTTATATGTACATTTAACTTTTCCGGCCTCTTATTGCTACCTGTCCCAACTTTTTAGACAGTTTAGTACTATACAGTTCTAGAAAACAATAAAAAAAAAAATGTGGTAAAATGATTCATTTTTATAAAATACTACTGACATAATGTGCATTACTGTACATACTGTAATATGAACAACGAGTAACAGCACTGATTTAAGTCTCACCGTCTCAATTAAAGTTGTAAGCTGTACATTATGTGTTTGATTCAGTAAAAAGTACCGACCTGTTCGAATATTTGGTTCAGGAGTCAGGACTTCACTGGATGTGATGCATGCTTTCAATTCCCTGAAATGAACTGAATCATTTAGTTGCGCTATTGCTGCAATCCAATGTTACTGAATAAATTGTGTTTCATCCATTTTGGATGAAATATGTTCTAAAATGTTTGGTGCTGAAATGGCAGTATATTTCAATATGGTCCCATTGAATAAGGATTTCGCTATCGTACAGCACTTGGGATCTGTGGTCTAATATGGGTTGCTTTTCAAGAGATTTCCTTTTCAGTTCCACCCTGCTCAGTCTATGAAGAAGCCAGTCGAGGTGACCTTTGAGTGACTGCAGTCAAGCTGTGTGTAAAAAAAAAGAGGCTCTTCTCTGAGGGGTCAAATAAATACTCCTCTAATGCAGAATAAACAGCAAACACATTTAGAACTCTCAGGAAAGTTTAGACTCTGGCATAAAGAACAAAGTGCACCTCTGAGCAGGGATTCCCGGGTTAATTATTCTAGATTTCATCAGAGGAACAGGAAATGTCTTTTTGAAGAATTTGCTCCCTTTTTTAACAATTAAAGTGATGTTTCTGTAATTGTTTTTTTTTTTTCTCACAGGAAGAAGGACAATGTGAGCATGAGCGTGCGGACGCTATGTTATAACCCGAAGGATATGCTGGAGAACATAATGCTGGCAAACTACTCCTCCAAAGAGTGTTTGATGACACCTCAGCCCTCAGAAGATGGCCTGCTCTTCATCTGTGGCTGTATCGGAGATCACGAGTGCAACGACAGACTCATCTTCGACAAAGGAGCCAATGGTATGTTATGTAATTTGTGCTTCTAGGCACTAAATCATTTTTCCTTGAGCGTCCCAAGGCCATCTTTTATTTTTAAAAATGTAATTGTATTGAGTTTTGGACTAATGCATTTTTAGTGTATGGTCATACAATTATTATATTAACTTATTGTTTATTATATTAACAGTGGTATGTTATGAAACATAGGTCATTCAAATTATTCCAACACTACTAAAACTTCTGTTTTTCTGTTAAAACATTTTGCTTTGTAATCCAAAACCATGGATCTATTTCAAAACCCATTGAGCTTCCTATGTAGGCTGGATTTTAAGGCATCATGGGTGCATTATTATGATTATGGTGCCTTGTAAGATACCTTTGGTTTCTAAGGAAGCATAATATCTTTTTATATAATTTTTCTGTAAATTTTTGCATTTTTTAGTAATTAATCGCATCTGAGATATGTACAGTATATATGTTTGTGTATATCAGGCATAACATTATGACCACTGACAGGTGAAGTGAATGACAATGATTATCTCTTCATCATGGCACCTGTTAGTTAGTGGTTGGGATATATTAGGCAGCAAGTGAACATCTTTTCCTCAAAGTTGATGTGTTAGAAGTAGGAAAAATGGGCAAGCATAAGGGTTTGAGTGTGCTTGACAAGGACCAAATTGTGATGGCTAGACAAATGGGTCAGAGCATCTCCAAAACTGCAGCTCTTGTGAGGTGTTCCCAGTCTGCAGTGTTCAGTATCTGTCAGAAGTGGTCCAAAGATGAAACAGTGGTGAACCGGCGACAGGGTCAGGGGTGGCCAAGGCTCACTGATGCATGTGGGGAGCGAAGGCTGGCCCGTGTGGTCCGATCAAACAGACGAGATGCTGTAGCTCAAACTGCTCAAGAAGTTAATGCTGGTTCTGATAGAAAGGTGTCAGAATACACAGTGCATCGCAGTTTGTTGTGTATGGGGCTACATCAGAACTGGACCACAGAGCAATGAAGAAGGTGGCCTGGTCTGATGAATCACGTTTTCTTTCATGTGGATGGCCGGGTGCGTGTGCGTTGCTTACCTGGGGAACACATCAGAATGCACTATGCACTATGGGAAGAAGGCAAGCTAGCGGAGGCAGTGTGATGCTTTGGGCAATGTTCTGCTGGGAAACCTTGGGTCCTGCCATCCATGTGGATGTTACTTTGACACATACCACCTACCTAAGCAGTGTTTCAGACCATGTACACCCTTTCATGGAAAGGTATTCCCTGCTGGCTGTGGCCTCTTTTAGCAGGATAATGCACCCTGCCACAAAGCAAAAATGGTTCAGGAATGGTTTGAGGAGAACAATGAGTTTGAGGTGTTGACTTGGCCTCCAAATTCCCCAGATCTCAATCCAATCAAGCATCTGTGGGATGTGCTGAACAAACAAGTCCGATCCATGGAGGCCCCACCTCGCAACTTACAGGATTAAAGGATCTGCTGCTAACATCTTGGTGCCAGATACCACAGCGCACCTTCAGGGGTCTAGTGGAGTCCATGCCTCGATGGGTCAGGGCCATTTTGGCAGCAAAAGGTGGACCTAGGATATTAGGAAGGTGGTCATAATGTTATGCCTGAGCGGTGTATATATGTATATGTATTTTTGTTATGTATTTTTGAACTTAGAACATTATTCATTTTATTATTATTTTAGCAAAATGTTAACAGCAAATTATTTTGAAACAACTTATGAGTCAAGCTTCATACGCCTTTGTAGGCCATCCAAATCACCCACTTATGAAGTAGCATTTCAGTTAGGATGCTCCCTTAGAAGGCAGCTGCCTATATAGCTAGGCACTTTAATGGGGTTAGAAACAGAGCCCATGTGTGCTAATGTAATCAATCCTTTTTCCCCCCCCCCAGGATTCTCAAAGCTGAAGTCTAAAGATGTCATTCCAGTAGTAGTCATAAGCTTGGTTCCACCACTTCTGGTAGCTGTCATTGCCACCATAGCTTTTTACCTGTATCGCACACGTCAGCCTGGCAAGAAACCAAAAGACTGGGGACCACGACGCACACACTACCAGTCTCTGGATCCAGCCGAGGGCCAAGCAAATAACAGCAATTACCGTGGCAAGCTGTCATCCCTCAGTGATGACGTCAATTCAGAAATATCATCGACTTGTGCCAATAACCTAAACCACAACACAGAGCAGCTGCCCATCCAGCTGGAGGCGCTGGTGGGTAAGGGGCGCTTCGCAGAGGTGTGGCGGGCACGGCTCAGTCATAATGAGGGTGGGCAGTACGAAACAGTAGCTGTGAAGATTTTCCCGGCGGTGGAATATTCCTCATGGTGTAACGAAAGAGCCATATTCTCTGACGCCAACTTAAAACATGAGAATGTGGTGCAGTTCCTGACGGCTGAGGAGCGGGGTGGTACTGCTGCTGCCTCCCAGAGGCAATACTGGCTCATCATGGCCTATTATAACATGGGCAACCTTCAGGACTTCCTAGCTGGCCATATCCTCACATGGACCGAGCTGTGTTCACTGGCAGGCTCTATAGCGAGAGGTCTGGCACACCTGCACAGTGACACAATGCCCTGCGGCACACCAAAAGTGCCCATTGCCCACAGAGATCTGAAGAGCAGCAACATTGTCTTGAAGAACCACAGCGAGTGTGCGCTCTGTGATTTTGGACTGGCTCTGCGACTTGACCTCTCCCTTACCGTAGATGATTTTGCCAACAGTGGACAGGTAGGAAGGAGGGACAAAATATTGGCTCTGATTATAAATCTAGTGAGCTGCCGTGGTGTCTGCTCCCTACATAGGTAGTTGCCTTCTAAGGCAGGCATCCTAAATGAAATTGAACCTCATATGTGACAGATTTTTCTAACACTATACATATTTTTTGTTGCCAAGCCAACGACTTGATAATCTGATATGCATATATGCAGAACACAAACATATTGGGTAAAATAGTGCATTTTTTATTATACCTAACTACCATTAACAGTACTTTATGGTACCAAAGGTAACCACCATTCCAAAGTCTGGGGTTGGTAAGATTTTTTATGTTTTTTAAATGTTTAGTTTTTTTCCTCTTATGCTCACTAAGCTCAACATTACTAATATATATATATATATATATATATATATATATATATATATATATATATATATATATATATATATATATATATAAAATCACATATAATATTGTGATTATATTTTTATGATTTGGTCAAAAATATATTTTTTTTTCTGATGGCAAAGCTGAATTTTCAGCATCATTACTCCAGTCTTCAGAGTCACATGATCCTTCTGAAATCATTCTAATATGCTGATTTGCTGCTCAAGAAACATTTATTATTATTATCATCATCAATGTTGAAACCATATATATTTGTGGAAACCATGATACTTTTTTTCAAAGTATAGAACAGCATTTATTTGAATAAGACATCTTTCCTAACATTATGTCTTTATTGTCTTTACCTTTTATCAATTTAATGCATCCTACTGAATTAAAGTATCACAGTTATTCCTTAAAAAAACTATTGAACAGTAGTGTAGATTTATAATCATTTCTTTTGCTTTACCCACCATCTCTGAACTTTTTTTAAATAATTATTTTTGCCTTTATTGAGCAAAGTGAGAGAGAGAGGGGACAGGATTGGGAAAGGTCCTCGAGCCAGAACTCAAACTTGGGTCACCTGAAGTGCAACCGCATTACTGTACATGTCGGAGCACTGCCCACGAGGCTATTGGCTCCGATCATCTTGTATTTTTTGAGACGATTTAGATGGCTGTACATAGGCAGCCAGCAACTACATCTTACATAAATAGTGCCTGGGAATTTCAGTAGTTTTCTTAGAATTTGGTCAAAACGAGGAATGATAGAAGACTGCATAGTCGCCAAGAACATGCGTATGATGCCTGCGTAGGCAGCATTCTAGTTATCTTCAAATGTTGCATCCGTGGTGCACACAAAGAAAACATCCATTCCAAACCGAATCATTTCTAAATGTATAATCTGAGTGGGCAGAACTGCTGTGGGCATGATGATCATTTCTTCAAGCTATTTAAGTTTAACCTAAAAGCTCTGTGGTTGATTTGTTAAGGTTACAGATGTAATCACATGAAACCATTGGTAATTCAATTTGGCGAGGTTGTCCGATTCAAATCACATGGTCCATGTCTTGTAGGTGGGGACGGCACGCTATATGGCCCCTGAAGTTCTGGAGTCCAGGGTGAATCTAGAGGACTTGGAGTCCTTCAAACAGATTGATATTTACTCCATGGCCCTGGTGCTGTGGGAAATGGTCTCAAGGTGTGACATCATAGGAGGCAAGTAAAGCTCTCTATGGATATTTTCTTGAGGTTAAAGGCATACTATAAAAATTAAAATATATTTGTTATAATTTCAACAGAGGTAAAGAGTTATGAACCCCCATTTGGCTCCAAGGTGTGTGAGCAACCTTGTGTAGACAGCATGAGAGACCTGGTGTTAAGAGACAGAGGACGACCAGATATTCCAGCGAGCTGGACGACACATCCAGTGAGTACACAATTACTGGATGTTGATAAAACTGATAAAAACATATACAGCTAATATATTGTGAAATATACATATAATGCAATATTATTAATTATAAAATGCAGTGATTTGAATATATATGTATAATAGATACACACTAAAATATATTTTTAATTTAATATATATTTTATATATATATATATATATATATATATATATATATATATATATATATATACATACACACACATATATATCTGTATCTATCTATATATCTATCTATATATATATATATCTATATCTATCTTTCTTTATCTATATATATCTATTTATCTAATCTATATTTCTTTATATCTCTGTATGTATCATATCTATCTCATATCATCATCTCTGTATCTATCTATCATATCTATCATATCTATCTATCTATCTATCTATCTATCTACATATCTATCTATATCTATCTATCTATTTATCCATCTATCATCTACATATCTATCTTATCTATCTATCTATTATCTATTATCTATCTATCTATATCTATCTATCTATCTATCTATCTATCTATCTATCTCTGTATCTATCTATCTATCTATCTATCTATCTATCTATCTATCTCTGTATCTATCTATCTATCTATCTATCTATCTCTGTATCTATCTATCTATCTATCTCTGTATCTATCTATCTATCTATCTATCTCTGTATCTATCTATCTCTGTATCTATCTAGATATATCTCTGATATATCTCTGATATCTATCTCTGTATCTATCTGTATCTATCTATCTATCTATCTATATCTAGATATCTATCTATCTATCTATCTATCTATCTATCTATCTATCTATCTATCTATCTATCTATCTATCTATCTATCTATCTATCTATCTATCTGTATCTATCTATCTATCTCTATCTATCTATCTATCTATCTCTGTATCTATCTATCTATCTATCTCTGTATCTATCTATCTATCTATCTCTGTATCTATCTATCTATCTCTCTATCTATCTATCTATCTATCTATCTATCTCTGTATCTATCTATCTCTATCTATCTATCTATCTATCTATCTCTATCTATCTATCTATCTCTGTATCTATCTATCTATCTATCTCTGTATCTATCTATCTATCTATCTGTATCTATCTATCTATCTATCTATCTCTGTATCTATCTATCTATCTATCTATCTCTGATCTATCTATCTATCTATCTCTCTATCTATCTATCTATCTATCTATCTATCTATCTATCTATCTATCTATCTATCTATCTATCTATCTATCTATCTATCTATCTATCTATCTATCTATCTATCTATCTATCTATCTATCTATCTATCTATCTATCTATCTATCTATCTATCTATCTATCTATCTATCTGTAAGAGAGAGCAAGAACCACATAAAATTAATTATTATACTATATTAATGCTATACATAGGCTTCTTAGAAGGTGTTACTGATATTTCTATTCATAATTGCAAATTTCTGCCTGGTGTTTTAGGGCATGCAGCTCTTGTGTGCAACTATAACAGAGTGCTGGGATCAAGACCCGGAGGCTCGTCTGACGGCACACTGTGTGGTGGAGCGCTTTAACACTCTGGCACAGGAAGAGCTGGAGAACTCCATCTGCACCCACACACCCGTATTGCCATCTACAGAAGACCAAACCCCATCCCTCCCCTCCCTTCCTCCCTGCACGGACCACAGCACTGGCATCTGTCCGCATGTTACAGCTGACACGCAGATCTCCGTTCCCTCCAGGCAACCGAGTCAAATGTGACCTGCCTGGAAAAATCAGACTTATTCTTGTAATGCATATTGATTCATTATGTGGAGCTGGTCTCCGTTTTTCTTTAAACGCTAATCTAAACCGACGGACAAAAGAGGGTTTCCGTCCTAAAATATCCTTATTTTCTTGTATAATGTTGTAAAGGATGTGGCCGAGATGGGAATTTCTCGAGGCTGCTTTGTGCCATAAAGCAACTACAAAAAAAACAAACAAAAAAAGCTATTGCAGGTGGAGAGAAGCTGAGGGTACGTGGCAGAGAGTTGAAAAGTGCGCCATTCTTACTAAAATGTTTTCCCAAAAATGTTTACCACACATAATTTTCTGATTTAAAATTTTCCATTGCCCTTTCTGACTCACTCACTTATGAAATCCACATGATCTTCCCATAAACTCAGTTTTGGGGGACTTCAATTTTATTAACCGCAGACCTGCAGCTGAAATTACGCCTCAAAAAGACGATAAACCCGCAATAGAACTTCTGTTTTTAGGCATAAAAAGACCATTTCATTTTATTGCTCACACAGGGTTGTATTCCTTTCAACTAATTTTAGAATAGCTACAAAATGTGATTTGAATGAGTTTCTTTGCACTGACCATTTTTTAACCACTGACCTGATTACTTTAATTAAATGACAACTACATGAAGGCTTTTTATCTGGGATTATCTATGTCCTACTTCAGAAGTTAAGGAACATCCTGTTCATTCTAGACTTTGATGATAATCAATTAGCTTATCCTAATTAAAAGAAAAAAGGAACTTTTTAAAGATTCCCCAGACTCGCTTCTGATGGTAAACAGCTAATGACTTGTTACGCCAATGAGCTCGGGTCTCAGACAAAGAGAAAAGCATGACACTGACTTGTCTAGTTTCTAAACAGCCTGCATTTACACTCCAGCTAAACTTTTTTAAAGCAATCTGAGGTTTACCCAAATTCTACAGAGCTACTTTGAGGGACAGGGAAAATTCATACCAGATTGCACACTGGAAAAAGAACTGATGGAGATAAATACTTTCTGTGCGAATGTCAACATGAACATATGGCAACCTGTTATGCTTTTTCCATTACTGAAGATGAAGCAAACAGAGATGTGTTGAGTCATTTTGCCCATTCCTAGTGTGAACTGGCTTCACAGCTGTAATCACTACATAAAATGTATAAGCATAACGTGTCCATGGACTTTTTAACCAGCATTTTTGGGGTTACATTTTTACATTGCAGTTCAAAAGTCTGGGGTCAGTGAGATATTTTAATGTTTTTTAAATAACCTCTTATGCTCTCCAAGGATGCATTTATTTGATTAGTACAGTAGAAATACAGCAATATTGTGAAATATCTTTAGTCACATGATCCTTGAAAAATAATTTTAATGTGCTGATTCGGTGAGCAAAAAACATTCTTAGGATTATCAATGTTAAAAAACTGGTGCTGCTTAATATTTTTGTGGAAACCGGGACACATTTTTTTCAGGATTCTTTGATGATTAGAACATTCAAAAGAACAACATTTATTTGAATATAAAATCACATTTGATAAATGTAATGCATCCTTGCTGAATAAAAGTATTAATTTCTTTAAAAAAATAATAATAATAATTCTGACCCCAAACCTTTGAATGGTAGTGTACATTAATACATTATTAAAGGAAACTGTATATTTTAGGTGCATTTTTCACCATTTGTAATCACTGTTTTGTATGGAAACCTGTTTCTGCCTCTTAAAAAAAAAAAAGGTAATTGTGAGAAAGTTTAAAATATTAAGTAGTCACATTGTGAGATATTAAGTCACACTGTGACATGATGAGTCAAAATTGCATATAAAGTCGTAATTTTGACAATTAAGATTGCATTGACAAATATAAAATATATTTTCAAGTTGCATAACGTCACATTATGAAAAATAAAGAGAAATGTGTCACAATTACCTTATTAATATTTTTTTACTCTAAGGCAGAAAGGGGCTTCCCCAGATTTGCCTTCTGTGGATTATTTTAAATGGTCCTGAAAAAAAAAAAAATCAAGTTTATGAAGTACAAAATATTCCATGTCTTAATTGAAACAAGGTCATATACCTGCATAAATAACTATAAAAGAATTAGCAAAATCCATTTAGCATGTCACACATTTCAACCAACCATGGATCTTCCTTTATATGTCACAGTCATAAAGTCAAATGAAAAAAAAAAGTTAATTAATAGCTGAAATCCTTCAATATATTAACCCTTTTATTTTTTTCAATTATATTTTCTGAGACTACAGGGAGTGTATTTAAAACATCAGTGCAGTTGATGGCTCAGCAGAATGACTTGAGTAGAGAGCACAGCTGATATACGAAACACTTTGTGGGAATTCTGTATTTTGCAGACAGGAAAATGACAGAAGATAATATATACAAAGGCTGTGGCTTCAGTCTTACTCTGTTTTAATGAGAAAACTGACGGCTGTGAGGTGGAACGGGAGGAAGACTAACACAAATAAGGCACCACAAGTTTCTCAGCGCAACCAATGCCAGGGCTGAAGCAGAGATTATATGAGAGACGCAACACTTCAGCCAGCACCGTCACTGCAACTGTCCTCAGCTGGCAGATCAAACGATGAAGCGTTTAAACACAACGTTTTGAAGAACTATGAAAATTCAAATTTCATGATTAAAACAAAAAACTCTTACTATCATGACCAGCTGACTAAAACCTGAACCTTCTGCAAGAGAAACATGCTATAAACGCATCTGATTGCGCTTAAAGGAACAGTTTGCTCAAAAAAGAAAATTCTGGCTTCATTTACTCACCATCATGTCATTCCAACGCCAGTATTATTTTATGATTTTCCATTAAATACAAAATGAGTAGCCAGGCAGAATGTCCAAGCTTCTATTTTCCATACAAGCAAAGAGATTTGTGTCTTATACTGTACATCATAGATCCCAAAAAACACCATAAAAGTGCTCTACAATACTTATCTCTATACAACTACACAAGTCTTCTGAAACTGGTTCGGTGGTCTTAGCTGGTCTTCCACTCCCAAAAAACCCTCTAAAACCAGGTTGGTGTTTTGCTGACCAGGTTTGAGACCAACTAAGACCAGCAAAACAGGCTGATTTTAGGTGTGTGTGGGTGTTTTAGCAGGGCCAACCAAAGTCTAAGCTGTTAAAGTTAACAAAGCAAATTTAAATTTCAGTCAGTTCCTCTCACAACTCATATGACTTTAGAAGACTTGTAATATAATGCATAATCATATGGACTACATAAAACAACATGAGGGTGAGTAATGTCGTTCCAAACCTGTAGGACTTTTCTTTCTTCTGCTGAACATAATAGTAGATATTTTAAACAATGTTCATTGTATAGATTTTTAAAATATCTTTGTGTTCCAAAAAAGAAAGAATGTCTTGCAGATTTTAAATGACATGAGGGTGAGTAAATGAGGACAGAACTTACATTTTGGGGTGAACTATCCCTTTAAAATCTCTCTGAAACCAAAGCCAACGTAACTGTTCACTGAACATCAAGTAGAAAAAGAAGAGTAGGTCTCTACCCGAACGCTTCGATCTGGCCCAGATTTTGTGTATAGCACCTGCAAGCTTCATTTACCAGAGCAAGAATGAGAAAAAAACAGCATAATACGAAAGCCAAGCCAATGGTTTCTCTCAAATCAAGACTCCAGCTGCGTCTGGCTCCGCAATAACAACTCACATCTTCGCCAGTTATCGACACAGCTGTCCTTTTGAACTCCACCTTCCTGAATGAGCTCCCCTAATCCTGCATTTAATTTGATATATAAATCATGATAATTCATAAACGCTTTTAAAAGAATCAGAAAACTTTGACTGTTCCGTGGTCAAATACAGCATACCACAGTATGGTCAGATTAAGAAGTTCACCTCAAACACAATCCCACATTAAGAACTGTCACACTGTACTCAGCCCTCGATATATACGACACTTGTTAAGGCAACATCAACAAAGAATATCTGTGTGCAGATTGAGAAATCATTCACCATGTAGTTCTACAAAAATCTTACCATCGAGGGATGCAAAATATGAACATCAGAGTGCAAACCCGCAAGTCCACAAAGCATTACAAACACTCAAATTGAAGTTATGTTTCAGGAATCATACAAAGGAGAGTGTATGTCTTCATCTGTGAGAGAGGGAACACTGGACCAGAGGTTTACTATAACAGGAGGCTGTACAGTGCCTGAACTCAGCTACGGTCAGAGGTCATGGATTTTGTGGAGGGGGAACCGGGGAAGAGCTGTGAGTTGCCGTTTTCCACAGTGGTTGGTAATACACCCAGCCTTCACCCTGGGAAAAAAAAAGAAAAGAAAAGGGAACTGAAGAATTGTGGTTCCCTCGACAAAAACACAATTTTTTTTTTTTTCACAAAGGATTTTTCTATTGGCATTTGGATTAATGCAGAAAATAAGCTCTGTGGCCAACAAAAGTGTATGATTCTTACAAGTATTGTTCATCAAGATAATTTCCACAGCTGTTTTGAAGCCTAAATACAATCAGCAGAAGTAAAAAGCTAAAGTTAGGCTATTAACCAACCACTAAGATTCCAACCACTCTTTCTCTCTTTATTTAACATCTACCAGTTGGAAAACTTGAGTTAGAAGAGTTTGCAAAAGCATGAGTATAACCTATAAAAGCAGACTTCACTAGATGAGTTTTCCTGCTCAGCATGATGACATTTAATGATGTTTATTATCGATGCCCAATTATTAATAATCGTTCTTGGTCACACTTTAGATTAGGGTCCAATTCTCACTAATAACGAACTATTCATTGTGACTTTTGCCTCAATAAACTCCTAATTTCCTACTAGCTCCTACTTTCCTCCTAATAGCTTTCCTGTAGCTCAAACAATAAGAGCGTGACTGCCAAATGCATAAATGTAAATGTATTTACTGCTTATTAATAGTAAGGTAGTTAAGTTTAGATATTGGGTAGGATTAAGGGATGTAGAATATGGTTATGCAGAATAAGGCATTAATATGTGCTTTACACAATAAACAGTCAATATCCTAGTATGCATGCTAATAAGCGACTAGTTAATAGTCAGAATTGAACCCTAAAATAAAGCGTTACCTGGTTCTTATTTTCATCAGTGTTGTAAACGGTTTTTGCGTTTTATTTTTGTGTACATTTTTCTCAGAATTCTTTGATAAATATAAAGTTTAAAAGAACAGCATTTATTTGAACTATTAACTATTTTATGTAGAAATTATTATATTGTTTAAAAAAATAAGATGCAAATGTGTTCTTACTTTGCGCTCAAAGTATTTGGTCCTCCATGCTGTCTGTGTCTCTGCACGATGCCTCTCTTCTTTCCTCTGCCTTTCCTCCAGGAAACGCTTGTGTTCCGTGGCTTTATCCATATCCCGTTCCTTCAGAGACTCGGTCACATGTTGCCACAGTCTCCTACAGAAGAGTCACAGGTTAAAGATGGAGCCCTTGCACCACATTAAACCTTTTTCAGATTGAATCCTCAGATAAGACATGATAAAATTATGATTTTCACTTACAGGAATATTTGATCCAAAAATTGTTTTTTACTCTCCTTCCAAACCATAACATATACAACTTCATTATATAACTATTCCTTAATTTTACTTTAACTATTCCTTTAGATTACTTATTATTTTAATAATTAACCTTGTAGTTTAGTGTGCTGTTCATTTTTCTCCTTTAAAAACATGACATCACATTAACACTGTTGTGTGGATTGAATACAGATAATAAACTTTTGCATTAACTGGAGTTACCTGGACTCGTAGGCTCCTTGCAGCTCATTGGGCCGTACTCTTTTTCTGGTGACAGGGAGCTTGGTAACATCTACGACACGCATCTCCCCGGTGGTGTAGATAAACTCCAGCGCACCGTTCCACTCGCCCTGCACGCGGCACACCACAGAGTTGGTGGAGTTGTGTTTGACCTCCGCGTTCACTCTAAGGAACAAAGCACAGGCTTCTGTTACAGTCCACTGGCTCGGCTTTCTGATTAAAGCACTCACTCACACCATGAAGAAGAACCCAATTTTACTTATTAAGTCGGCGTGAAATGAAAATTCACCCCATCTATTTTCTAAAAGCATGTTATTGATCAGCCGCCATCCAATCAACACCCGATGGATAGAACAAAGTCCATACCCCACATTTTCTTCTATTTCTATTAACTGTTGTACTCAGATGTATGTCACAGTACGGAAGACAAGATAATTTATTGTCCTACTGTAAAAAAAACTAACTCAATTTCCTCAAGTACAAAAAGAGTCCTTCAAACAACCATGTGAAACTATTGTTACATTTATTTTTTACAAGGTCCATGATCATTTCTGTCTGATTGTTTTGTGAACCTGAAACAAAGTGACAGAGCAGTGCAAACTATATTGGACTTTTAGCAAATTTTCCTATGTGTATTCAATCAATGCCACTACTTATAGATAATTGTTAATTTTACATGAGGTACAGAGATTTCCTTACATAACTTTTAATCATGAAAGATACATTTTGTATTTGACACACTACATTGCCAAAACTTTTGGGACGCCTGCCTTTACATGCACATGAACTTTAATGACCCATTATTAATTCGTAGGGTTTATATGGAGTTGGCCCACCCTTTGCAGCTATAACAGCTTCAACTCTTCTGGGAAGGGTTTCCACAAAGTTTAGTAGTGTGTTTATGGGAATTTTTGATCATTCTTCTAGAAGCGCATTAGTGAGGTCAGGCACTGATGTCGGTCTCCGCTCTAATTCATCCCAAAGGTGTTCTACCGGGTTGAGGTCAGGACTCTGTGCAGGCCAGTCAAGTTCCTCCACACCAAACTCGCTCATTCAGGTCTTTATGGACCTTGCTTTGTGCACTGGTGTGCAGTCATGTTGGAACAGGAAGGGGCCATCCCCAAACTGTTCTCACAAAGTTGGGAGCATGAAATTGTCTTGGTATGCTGAAGCATTAAGAGTTCCTTTCACTGGAACTAAGGGGCAAAGCCCAACCCCTGAAAAACAACCCCACACCATAATGCCCCCTCCACCAAACTTTACACTTGGCACAATACAATCAAGCAAGTACCGTTCTCCTGGCAACCACCAAACCCAGACTCATCCATTGGATTGCCAGATAGAGAAGTGTGATTCGTCACTCCAGAGAACACATCTCCACAGCTCTAGAGTCCAGGGGCGTCGTGCTTTACACCACTGCATCCGACGCTTTGCATTGCACTAGGTGATGTAAGGCTTGGATGCAACTGCTCATCCATGGAAACCCATTCCATGAAGCTCTCTACGCACTGTTGACCCCGCTCTGTGATTTTACATGGCCTACCACTTCGTTACGGAGTTGCTGTTGTTCCCAATTGCTTCCACTTTGTTATAATACCACTAACAGTTGACCATAGAATATTTAATAGTGAAGAAATTTAATGAATGGACTTATTGCACAGGTGGCAACCTATTACGGTACCACGCTTGAATTCACTGAGCTCCTGAGAGCGACCCATTCTTTCACAAATGTTTGTAGAAGCAGTCTGTATGCCTAGGTGCTTGATTTTATACACCTGTGGCCATGGAAGCGATTGGAACACCTAATTTCAATGATTTGGAGGTGTTTTATGCTTTTGTTTTTGGCAATATAGCGTATATACATACAATAAAAATATTGATTTACAAACACATATGTATATACTGTATATGTTAAAAACCAAATGTAAAGACATCTTTGTACCTCATGTAAAATTAACAAAATGAATCATGTATAGGCAGTGGCATTGATTGAATACACAGAAAAATAATATTTCTCTAACAGGACCCCACAGCAAACTCACAACCCGTCAATGGGCCTGTTTACACCTGGTCACTTCATGCGAAGACCAAGTGTAAATGCCCTCCGAAAAGCTTTTGAGATGGATTTAAATTCGATCACACACATCTGGCTGTTGAAACCACATATGTAAATTTTACTCCTCCCAAAATGTTATACGCTATATGACATGTTATAGCTAGATATGACAGCAACTCATCTGCAGCGATGCGTGTTGATTGCGCTAAGTATTTCTTTAGCAAGCCGACGTGCAAACTGCTGCAAATTAAACTATAAGTTTTAAACTATAACTATAAGTTTCAGTAAACTAAGTTGCAGATGCTCAAAAAAACAATCATCTTCATTAAAAGTAGACTAAATGCTCTTACCAGTGCTGATGGCGCTCTCTCTCCTATTTCGGTCTTTGATCTTGAAATTAGCTGATGATAAATAAAATGCAGCTCATATCTGTTGCTTTCGTTGATGCGAACGCTGTTAAATTTGCATATAGCAGTGGAATCAAAGAATTTATATCCGTTTTGAGGCGACACATTTACTAAGTGTAAATGGAACCGTTTAAACAAATAGATATCCGATCAGAAAAACACATTAAGTGACTGGGTGTAAACAGGCCCTATAAACAGAAAAGTGCTGCATCTCATTTTAAATGGCATTTCAAGTGAAGTCTTAATGGCACAGCATGAAATAAAACAGGCAGTTTAATTCTGGGGGTCAAATAGATGGTGGAAAATTATTACAGATGGATAAAGTGTGCCCTTTTTTTTTTTTTTTTATTGAATATAGTGTTTTGGGTAACACTTTTGTTAACATTTAACAATACATCTACAGCATTAACTAATCTTAGTTAATGTTAATCTCAACATTTACTAATTTTTAAAAACAAAAGTCGTATCTGTTAACATTAGTTAATGCACTGTGAACTAACATGCAGATGAATATTTTATAAAACTAACATTAAAAGGTTAATAAATGCAGTAAAAGTGTATTGCTAATTGTCAGTTCATGTTAGTTAATGCATTAACTAATGTTAACAAATGAGACCTCATTGTAAAGTGTTACAGTGTTTTGCTAAGAAATTTGTCTGGACAATATAATCTGGACATTTACACAACCGTTTATGCTCACAAAGGCTGCATTTATTTGATACAGTAAAAACAGTAATATTGTGAAACATTATTATAATTTAAGAAAACTGTTTTCTTTTTTAATATATTTAAAATTGAAGGATCATGTAGCACTGGAGTAATGGCAAAACTGAATCCTTCAGAAATCATTCTAATATGCTGATTTGGTGCTCAAAAAAGGATTCTTTGATAAATAGAAAAGACCAGCATTTATTTGAAATAGAAATATTTTGTGACATTATAAATGTCTTTACCGTGACTCTTGATGTAATGTATTCTTGCTGAATAAAAGCGTCACAAGTCTTACTGATTCCTTTTGAATAGTAGTGTAAACTAATTACCAGTTCATCAGGGCTGCTGTATAAATTTACATTGAAAACCCTATACGGTCTCAAAGAAATGGAAAATGGAGACACGTAATGTGATCCAGTGTGATCCTGACCTGTGCAGCTTTCCCCCATAGAAAGGCTTTGTCTGGAAGGTGATGACTGCAGAGTAGCCCGTCTTGGCGCAGTTGACATTGACCTTTCCTCCCAGTTCCACCCAGGGCACAGTGAGGATAGAGCGGGCGTAAGCAGAAGGCAGACTAAAGGTGTATTCTTCACCATGCTCTAATAAGTGTAGATTACCTGCGAGCACAGGAAGTTAACATTCCTAATAAATCAACAATGGATCCATGGAAATGCTCATAGTAAAGTTAGTGTGAGGCAGATGAAACGCACCTTCTCCGATCATAGAGACACCAATGGACATGCCCATGAACTTGCTTTTGGTCCACACGTGCGTGTTGACACACATCTGCCTCTCCTGGCATTCTGCATAGAAGCCCGAGACAGGGGGATGATGGGAAACCTGCTCAGCCACAAAGCGAACACTGTAGCAGTCTGATGCGCATGAGGACCCCTCATTTGTGACACCTGTCGAAGGTGTTGTCGCTTTGGGTACTCTCCAAGAGCAGTGGAAGGTCTCTCCGATGATGGGGTTGTAGGGCTTCTTGGCAATGGCACCTTTGCGACCTTCATGGAAGGAAGTGAGGTAATACTCCACAAATCGGACCATGCGGTCCATCGGGCTGGAGCCATCGGTGATGGCCACGAAAAGGTCCGGATGGGACATGAAGTCTGCATACATTTCCAACAGGGAGCGCTTCTCCAGTATAAAAGTAGGCAGGACCACCTATACACCCATGTGAAACACTGTTATTTCACAATGTTATTTTAATCTTATAACGGAATTCATTAAAAATTATACGATTTAAAGAGCCCCTATTATGGATTTTTGAAAATTACCTTTCATGTAGTGTTCATGTGTGAATGAAAATGAGTCGACTGAGTCAATTAAACGAATCACTTTTCAACTGAGTCGCAAGCCATTTCATTGTGACGTCACGACGAAACATTAGCATATTGCCCCACTTATTGTGCACACACGCCACGCAGAGACCAGAGAAAAATCAAACACTGCACCGGATACTGGATAGCATCATGTCGAGAAGATGCTGTGCTCTACAATTTATTGTATTTCATATTGTGTAGGTCTCTGGCTAACTGATGTTATTACTGTCTAACTGAATTACTACTGTAAATTACCTATTATTGTATTATGTATATGTATTACCTAAAACTGTCTATTAATGCAGATTGTCTGTCATTCTTACTACTTTAAGTAAAGATAAAGAAAGGATGGAGCAAGATTTGTTTTGCAAACGTTAATGTTTACATCAGCTGTGCTAACGTATGCACTTATTGATACAGTTCCCACATGTGCACCGCAATACATTAGACACAAACACACACACACACACACAAACAAACACACACAGGTTTGTTGATGGAAGCACACTTGTTAATGCTGATGGTGAGGAATTACAGTTAAAGTTCATAATGTACCTCAAACTGAGTTGTATTACTGAGAAACGTCCTGCTCGATAAAATCGTCCTGCCCCAAATTAGTTCTTCAATCGTTTCATCATCGATTCAGACTCGTGCTTGGATTAACAGTGTGTACTATCGCTGAGCTTTAGGAACAGGAAGCCTCCTGAACGGAGCTGGAGTTCAGTTATGGTAACGGGCGTTTGTTTCCGAAATACGCGCTATACGCGGTAGACCAATCATAACAGACTGTGCCGTCTGACCAATCAGAGCAGAGCAGGCTCACAGAAAGGAGGGATTTAGAGAGACTGATTCATCCATTGAGTCGTTTGAGAATCATTGAACATTGTGGTGATGTGCAATGTATATTATGAGAAAATTAAAGTGTTTTTAACCTTTGATGCATGTAAACCTGTTGTTGGAGACCTCCAAAACAAAATTTGAAAACATCAAAATAGCATAATAGGGGCACTTTAAACTTTTATCTGAGGTTTGAGAAAGACACAGGAAGCCATTAAAGAGATGGAGCTGATATACCCTGGTGAGGTCCATGCCCAGTTTCAGCTGAGAGAGGAGGTGCAGAATGACGCTGCGCTCCTCTTCGACAGCACCCAGATCCTCCTCCTCGACTGGAGAGGAATCGTCCACCTCCTGCGTGGCATCAATTTCCTCCTGCTCCTGAAACACACACCAAACTCCATGATTACATCTACTCGACCAAAAATACAGCAAGGACAGAACTAGTTTTTGGACTCCCCTCTACAGGGTTTCCACACCTTTTGACCATTAACCTTTTCATAACTTTTCAAAATTACTTTTGTTTGTTTTAGATTTTTTTAGAGGTAGAGGCTTAATTAATTATCTAAAACTTAAATTAAAACTGACTGATAAATTTGACTAAAATAATACTGATTTTTACATTGAATTACATTTCACAGTGTGCAATTTTTAGCAGCTGAAATATAGAAATTAACAATTTTGTAAGATTATAATGGCTTCTATAACTTTGCCAGGATTGGAAATCAAACATTTAAAATCGGAAGGTATTACCAAGCATTCCATGAACTTTTACTTATTCTGTCCCCAAGATGTGGCTTGGAGGACTCAAGCCACATCTTGGATGTAAGTCTCTGATTTAGCTCCCATTTTACCACGAAAATCATGAATCTGATCACTAAAATAAGTAAGAGCATAGCTATCTCAACAGGCTCCACAATTTGAGGCATCATTTGCACATGTGGGACAAGTTACATTTCGTTTGTTTAGGCTAAATCCCAAACCCTAAGTATGATCAATAGTAATATTGCTTGCCTCAGCAAATACCACTAATGGCACTTGCCAAAAACAGCATTACATCATTTTTTTTGTATATGATGATTCTTCGTGAGACTGAAATCTGCTATGCTGCTTGAAACAGTGGATTCTAGGGTAAGTTAAGTGAAGCAAAATATTATACAAGAATGTTTCGAAAGACAAAAAAAACAAAACATACAGCATAGTTAACATTTAACACTGCAGACAAGTTTACTCAGGTTAATAGGGAGCCCTGTCTACAGTTCGACAATCGGGGAGGCTCAGGTGTTTGTTTACATCAAGGTAACTGAAGCAAAGGATTACTCTTGAGACTCAAAGTCTGAGAGCCTTTTCCAAAACAACGTCAGTTGTCAGTAATCATCATCATCAGCATCTGCTATGAATACAATAGCCAGCACAAAATGCTGTGATAACATGCAGAGGCCTCAAACTATATTTGGAAACTTTAGACACACTTCTGTGAATGTCAACATGCATAAATGCATTTGATACATTACATAACAAAATATCAAACCAAGTATAATTTTTATTCACAAAAAGAAGGTTTTAAAATTATTTAAAAATAAATATACAGTCTACTGTTTATATATTCATACACGTTCTGGTTATGAAACGTTCGTGGAAAATGTCCATAGATAAAGCTGGAGCATTTAATTCTTACAATGTTAAAACGCTACTATATACACTACCATTCAAAAGGTTTTGAAAGAAGTCTCTTATGCTCACCAAGGCTGCATTTATTTGATTAAAAACAAATACAGTAAAAAGAGTAATTGTGAAATATTTTTATAATTAAAAAAATAATAATTATAAAAAAAAATTATATATTTTAAAATGCAGTTTATTCATGTGATGGCAAGATCAAAAGATCAAATGAACAGCATCTATTTGAAAGAAAAAAAAAATTGTAGCAATGTGACAAGTTTTTTTAAGTCACTTTGGTAGTAAAGTGTAAACACTGTTTCTCTATAGTCCTACCAAAACACTGCTGCACCTTAAGCATCCTGACCAGCCCGAAATAACAGCACTGGCTCAACCAATGGTGTGAGCTTGAACAAGCTTTAACTTGTTGAATTATACTAGTGACACTGCTACTGTTGTTTGAAACGCAATTTAACCACAAAAATAAATCAGAAAAGTCTTGTTAGTTCTGTGAAAATCATAATTTGTTTGCGGATGTCACATGGTTTGATATTTTGTTATCTAACACAACGATATTCATACATACTTCAGTGCAACTTAAGTGACCAAACACGTTGACCAGACAAATCCAAAACAGCCATTCTGAAATTAACCAGAAATGTGTGCGATCTAAAACAAGCTCAGATCCACTGAAATAAATTTTCCACACTTTATTTGGACAAACACTTTAGATCCCACACTTCTCAAAACTTTTTTAGGTCAAGTGTGATAAATAAATAAAGATTTTCAAAGATTATTATTGATGATTATTGTTTGTTAATTAATCATTCAGACCCACTTGTAAAATATTGACTTATAACAGTAAAGCAAGAATGAAAGAGCTTAACGGTTAACAAGAAAGTTTAGATAAAGCGATTCTTACCCCAGCGATATCACAGGAGTCCATTTCTAAAGGTTCTAGAACGGTTCCCACTGTTTTACCGTCATCTTTGGTGATGCTGGGTAGCGTCCCTCCATTCTTCAGGATGTCAGGGAGTTTTGGCTCCAGCCACTCAAGGGCAGGGCCTACAGGGCACACAAAACCTGGCTCAGGGGTGCTCATATCACCGGCCCACCAGCACGATGCCAACAGGCCAACAGCAGCCTCTAATGCCACAGGATTTCTGGGTGTTTAGCACTCTGACAACTGACACAGAGCTCTCAGTGGAAACCTGAGAACAGGGTCTCACCATCTACACGAGGCCCTGCCCATTGTTGACTTGCTTGCCTTTTGGCGTGGAGACTAATCTGGTGGTTTTTGCTTTGTTCCAGTCATTAGGAAGTTCAGAAAGTTCACAAGGTGCCTCACTACTTTAACAACAGTGGAAGTGCAGGTGATTCTGGAACAGTGGGATGTTTACATGTTGCTTCTTTCTAGTCAGAGAGTAATAAAATATGTATGCTTCATGACTGGATTGCATAAAAGTCAAGCACACAACTAGAAGTCTTTGGATTTGCTAAATAAATGTTCATCCAAGAGTTTTTGGGCCAGAAAAGTCTGCAAACATGTAGATCTGACAGGAGACATATTCATCCAAGAATTGACAACGGTATGGTAACACAATTTGGTAAGTCTGTCAACCGCCACGCTTAAGTGACGCAAGCTGAGCTCTGGTTACCTGCAGAAGTCTATCAGTGGTGGATACAGTTCCTCATTAATTATAAAACAATATTCCACTCGCTGAGCAGGGCTCTAGGTCATGAATTCTACAGGCACAAACATGACCTGAGATTATTGGATTTGTGACCACAAACACTTGTATTTTTTTCGGTATTATGAAATGGAAAATTAACTACCTTTTTTGCCATTCAGCTATTGGTTATTTTGGTACACACTGACACTGATGTGAACAGAAAGACGTGTGGCTTTGTGTATTGTGATCTTATCACACTGACCTGGATTACCCATAAGGATCAGTGAGTTGCAGTGAATATGTGATTTAAGGTATTCAATAACTGTCTGGGTGTGGATTTGGAGAAAGAGTATTTGTGGTTCTTTAAAAGAGTCTACATTATTCATCTTTGGATTGCATTTCAACAGCCAATATATGAGAGTTACACAAACTCTTCACCAGGAAAGTATTAAACAAAAAGGGAGGCTGCACTTGCTCCTTTGAACCGAAATCATGACATGCCAAAAAGGTGAATTTGAAAACATGACTAGTGATAGACTGTAATATCAGCCAGGGCTGCATTTCCCAAAAGCATCGCAAGCCTGCTCAGATTGTACAAATTATTGGCACCAATGATCTCTACAATCTATTTAAGCTTATAATACTTTTGGGCAACGCAGCCCAGGACAATTAATCAGTGAACATTTGGCTCTATTATTGTCTAATATCTGTGCCCGATTGGCCAATAAACAAAAGTGGGCAGTGACAAAAATCTAACAGTATTGCAAAGTGAGACTGCACATTTTTATTTGTAATTATCACATTGTACTATATCGCATTACATCGGCCACTCTGCTCTCTAGATATCAATATCGGCCATTAAAAAACCCATATCATGCCCAAATTTACACATCATCAATGCTTATCTGATATTAAGAAATTAGGCCCGCTCAGTCATTATAAGGTAATAAGAAAGTAGAATAGATAGTATAGACTAATTTGGAGTAGACGTCAGTTACATCACTTGCAGCTGCGCG
Source organism: Paracanthobrama guichenoti (assembly GCA_018749465.1). NCBI lineage: Eukaryota > Metazoa > Chordata > Actinopteri > Cypriniformes > Gobionidae > Paracanthobrama > Paracanthobrama guichenoti. Next base: position 32,128,389 of record CM031951.1, on the reverse strand, counting down.
CGGATAGTGGTGGCAGAAAAATAGCGGTAACAAGTGGAAGAAAACAGAATAAGAGAAAAAAATTTAGTTGTGCCTTTGTATGTCAGAATTGGAATGCAAAAAATATGGTCTTCATTTTTATAGAATTTTCCCGTTGAAGACACACTTTGAAGCTAAACGCAGACATTTATACTGCAAGTCACAGGCTGGACTGATGAAACCTGCAATGACCAGTCTACTATTAAAGCATGAATTTGATGTAAACAGTATAATATTCACATATGCAGTTCATAGGGGACATACATACATAGCAGTTACAGCATGAAATAATATTTAAACCCATTTAAATAGATAGACTTTTAAACAGTCTATAACATTTTTATCTGCACTTGCGTGTTTATATCTCCCAGTTCAGACTTTATAACTCGCAATTGTGAGTTTATAATCACAATTCTGAGGGGGAAAAAGTCAGAATTGCGGGATATAAACGTGCAATTCTGAGGAAAAAGGACTGAATAACGAGTATCTCTCACAATTCTGTTTATCCTTCTAAGAATTGCGCGATATAAACTCAAAATGTATTTGTTTTATTCTTTTATTCCGTGGTTTCCACAGATTGCTACTGCAGAACTATAATTTTCTACCACCAGGTAGGTGCTGTCCACAAAAAACGTCATCGCTGTTTGCAAACACAAAATAATCTATACAGTACTATTAATCCTGTATGCCAAAAGAACTAATTATAAGAGAAAACACAGGAAAATCTGCTGAACCTTGTGCCGTCTCTGACTGAGTTTTGCATATCCTTTCAAAGTACACAACGTTAAAAACAAGCGACTGAACTGCAGTCGTTTCACAATGTAATTTACAAAGTGCTTTACAAAGTGGTTGTTATTAAAGAACAGGGGGAGCAGTCAATGGGTCAATTTTTAACCCATGTAATTCTAAGTGTGAAAATGGTCATGTAAACCTAAATTATGACTGTCCAAAGCACTTGCTAACTTAACAAAACTAGAACCCAATATAAAAATCTAAATAAAAATAAAAGTAGGATATGCTTCCAATTTAGTGGTATAATCTTGTCAAGAAAATCAGAGAGGAACACTCTTACTGTATGACACATGGGAGCAGCATTAGTCAAGAAGAATTCCTGTGTGGGAAGCTGTGCTTATAAATAACTGCCTTTTACTGGAAGAGAAATGCTTTCACTTAACATCTAAGCACTGCAGCAACATGAGACAAAGTATATAGTAAAGTCAGGTTCAAGATTAGAAGAGGCTGACAGAGGAAAAAAGCCTGACAGAGCTAGATGCATTATGAAACTCACTACAAATATTTATAATCTTTTTATAATAATTTTTAGAATTGCTGTCCATTCAATCATACCACAATCTTTTTCTATTACTGATTAGGCATGTACACAAGTAATGGATATGTGACATGGAAATGTAAACATATGGCAGTGTGATGTGTAAACATATCTACTGTTACTAGGGCTGGGCATTGATACAAATTTCACAATTCGATTCGATTTCGATTAGATTCGATTCAACTCGATAATGATTAATTGGGGCATATCAGGTACAGTACATGGTAAAAAAAATGCTCTCTCTACTAATGCTGTAAACCGCGATATGGCTAGGAACTATACTCTCATTCCTGCGTACCATGGGTGCAGCAGGCGCAATGATATTACGAAGCGCCTGAAAATAGTTCCCAACACAAATGAGAGTATAGTTCCTAGCCATAACGATCTAGAAAATCACAACTTTTCATTGTCAGACAGAGCTATGGCACGCACGGAGATGAGAATGGTATGTATGGACTTATCTAACTCTGGGGGATATGGTGAATAAGCTAAAGTCCCATAAGGTCGGCATGTTCCTTTAAAGAGCGGCAAAAGCGCATTTATTTTATTTCAATTATTCATAAAGATTTAAGAATCAATATTGGTTCATCTAAATGAGAATTGATTCAAATCAAGAAAACAATATTTTTTTGCCAACCCTAAGGATCCCACAAGAAAAGCTTAAGAAAACCACAAGGATCGACACAGATAAATAATAAAAATTAAAAAAAAAAAAACTCACCACTGAGAGGAACTTTCTGCCGAGCCACTTGTTGGAGTTGCAGGATATGCAAGCAGTCGCTGAGGCAAGTCATAGTGGCCAAAGATGTGGCTTTCAGCAGCAGCAGGTCTTGGTCCAAAGGAGAAGGACCCTGGGAGGAGGGCAGACCCTCAATACTCTGGATCAGGTCTCTGTGCTGGCCCTGCGCCTGGCTCATCATCTGGAGCAGGACAAAAACAATCAGTTAACGCCTCAAAAGTTCAGATCGGATATTTTTACTAATTGACTGTGCCACTGGGCCTCTAAAAGCACCACTCATTCTCACCTCTCTGGCCTCCAGCAAGTGATCAGGAAGCAGCGATTTCCTGCTGGAGTAAAGAGAGGAGCCGCGCTGCAGCTGGGACAGGCCCAACAGGGCGTTTGAGTTCTGGTTGACCCTGTGTTGAGATCCTGGAGAGCTGCCACTGCCCTGAGACGCCATGGAGAGACTGCGAGATTGAAGCGGTGGGTTTGTCTGTGGGATTATGGATAATTGCTGAAAGGATTAGTTTACACAAAAATTAAAATTTTATCATCATTTACCTCATTTTGATCCAAATCTGTTTTTATAACTTACTTGAAACACTAAAGGAAATATTTTACAAAATGCTAGAATGATGGTGATGATTTTTACCTCAAAGCCCCACAAAGGACAAATAAAAATGGTCCTTATGATTTTTAGGCTATGTTAAAATTATTCTGAGGTTTCACGTAAGAAACAGACCCTAAAAATATAATTCACTGATTATCTTTCCCTCAGCTGCATCTAAATTGCGGTCACGTAGTCAAATATGCGGCGCAGTCACATCATTCCAGTTCGTTTGTTAGTTTTTCATGCCAGCTTCTTCGTTTATCATCATATTCAGTTAGCAAAATTTAAAAATAGATAAAGATATTTAAGACCCATTTTTTCAAAAAATTATTAAACAAAATTTGGATTAACTTGATTAGCTTGATTGTTATATTGTGGAAAATTTTTATTATTTTATCATCTAGCGATATATTAGTATATCCTACTTTACCTATATACATACAGGATACTCAAGTAAAGCAATATATACTTTATAGCAGATATCAACTGCTTGATTGTTTATACCAGTGCAAAATGTAACTATATTATTGCCCAGCTCTTTATATAAAGTTGTATATATAAGAATGTCTTACATTATCCACATAAATACAGTATACTCACATAGGGCGATATATACTAAATTGAATATCTCAACTGCTTGATTGCGGCAAAATGTAGACTATATTATCGCTCAGCTCTAATCTGCTAAATGCAACTACAACACATGAAGATATTGAGATATTATAACCATTTACATCATGAGTTTCTGTAAAGCTACTTTGAAACAATGTGCATTGTGAAAGGCACTATACAAATAAATTTGACTTGATTAAAAACCCTTTCACGGGTATGAACAGAACAAAATGCTCAGAGGAGCAGAAATATTACAATCCATGGTTTTAAAAATGGTTTGTCTGACATGTACATACAGAAGGGCTTTCAGATCATACCAGACTTAATGTCAATGATGGTTGCTTTTGGTTCTCGGAAGAAAGTTGGGATAGTTTATTGGTTTCAAAACACATGATGGTGAATAACTGATGACAGAATCTTACATTTTTGCGGCACTGTAATTGAACAGATTATCTGACTGTAACTTAGGAAGTCACTGAGCAGTGGTAACAGTATTACAAGTGTCTGGTTGTAAGTCTCACCTTGCCCATCGCCTCCGTGTGGTGCTGCGTACAGATCTGCAGTCGGCTGACCCAGTGCTGACGCTCCTTTGCATCTGAGGCTGAAGTTACACAGACCGGTATTAAAAAGATTTTAACATAAAATATATTATTGGGATCATATTATTTCAGATCAGATCAGTGATGCATGCTAGTATAAGGATATTTTTACAAAAGGCTTATGGTATGATTAAGAGAGCATCATCTAGGGTTGTTTTATTCATACCAACCCATTCTCTTCGATGAAAATATGTTTAAAAGGAAGTGAAACTTCAGAGATGTAAAAATAAAAAGTAGAAAAAGAGAAAGAGTGAAAGAGATCATGTGACAACCTCTCAGTTTGTATTGCTCTCCGCTGATGGCGTTGACGGTGAAGGTGTGTGAATCTTCATCGCTGGGGGAAATCACTGCACCGGCTAACGGCAGCGAGCCCCGGGGCTTCTGACTCCTGAACTGCTCATTTACAAAGTATTCCAGCAGCCCTGCCTCATTGTTGAGCACAAAATATCTATAGTGAGCAAAACATTACAGCTTTAGAGAAAACTGAGAAGGTTGCGCCCTTGTTGATTAAACAAATGAGGCTCTGAGCATATAAGCAGGCCCACATGGAATCAGTGTTATTTTAGTATCACTGAGATCCTAAAGTTATTATTATTAATATCTTGGAATTAGTTTTTATTCTTATAGTTTCCATTTCCATCTTAATTTTAGTTAAAGTTTTAGTCATTTATATTGTATATATATATATATATATATATATATATATATATATATATATATATATATATATATATATATATATATATATATATATATATATATGTATGAAATAGTTTTAGTTGTACTTATTTTAGTACATCTAGTTAAACTAAATGAAAATGAGAAATGTTGCCTTGACAACAAGCTAAAATATTTTTATTTTATTTGAGTTAACATTTATTTTATTTTAATAAAATATTACTATAAATAACCCTGCATGAAATATGTACCCTCAGATTTGGCACACTTATTATTTATAAAGATATACTTATTCCTCATTGATTATGTGTTTGTGTTCATTAAGTATTTTGGCAATTACATTTTACCTGCAGAACTCCAAAGATTTTCTCACTAAATCTGCACAGATTCCATTTGGGCCCATTCATAAAAGACGGATACATCAGACTCACCGATACTGCCATCCAGTCACAAGATTGGTGTACTTCATCAAATACCCATCCACCTTTTCCATCAGATCACTTCAGTTAAAAAGAAAGTTAAATTCATGAAACTCAATTTAGTGTAAAAGCACTAGTGCCAGATATTCATACTGTTACCAAAAGATCATATATCACCAAATATCAGTACAGTACAAAAAAAAGACCATTCACAGGATGCTCGAAGAGTAATATCCACAAAACTATTTCAGATGATGGTATGTAATGAAAATGAAAGGAGAGTGAGGGTGTCCTTGTGTGATACATTGAAGAAAGAAAGTCTTATGGAACAACATAGGTAAATGAAATATAGGTAAACAGAAATATATCAGTGTCGTGTTTAAGTCCAGCTTACTCCGGAAATGGACTACTAGACAATCTCCTCCTCACATAAAAAGGTATTACATTTGCTATTTGATTTCGAGACATTTTACACAAGTAAGCTTTGTTTGTTTTAAAAGGAGAATATCTGTGTGAAGTACCTGTACTGCCAGGATTTGGAGCCCGTCCTGCAGGAACCCTGTGAGCTGCTGTGATGCTCCAGCACGGCTTCAGTCTGCATGATTGGATCCTTTTTTAAGATCTACAACACAGCTAACACTTCACCTGACGCTCAAACACGGACCAACTGATTTCATATGGCGAAGCTCAAGTCAAAACGATTTGTTATGGCCGCTGTTTTAATCATCGCACTGGTTTAACGCTCTGAATTACAGAACCACTGGCATGTTTATGTCTCGCGCAGCCATGACAGAGCGTGAAGTCATTTGCGACCCACGTCATGTGACAGGAGGTGGTCTAAAAGAAAAATAATTAAACCGCAAACTGAATTGTTTGGGTATAATTATGTTGTGCATGGTATATCCGATCATATCAATATAGTTTACACCAATGGCATTTTATAATTTTAGTGATTTTTACTTTCGAAACGCCACAAAATCCGATTTTCAAATTAAAAGTCCTAGGTGGAGACCAGACGGAAGCGTCTCTCTCTCTCTCTCTATTGAGGATAGAACAAGTAACAAACATAGCATAACATACAGTAGTACAAAACAATGTGTGGCATTATTTGGTGTCAGGGGATCCGAAAATTATATCATAATATTTTAAACATGTTATTGACTTAGTGTTTTTAACAATCAGTCAAATTCCACAATAAATACCGTAAAGCTTGGGGCTGAATTTACATACTTTTATGTATATAACATTTTGCCAGCTGTACAAATAAATTAATGTATCGGTAGCTCAGTTCTCATTAAGATTGATACCACCTTTGTGACGTTCAAAGTCAATTTATGGTGAAATATGTAGTTTATTATGTAATGCATTGAAGCTGAAAGTAAAAATATTCCATGTAGTTTATAAATTATATTTAATTAATCTAAAAATGTATTTAATCCAAAAAAATCTTAAACGTTTTACTTTTTTGCTCAAAAAAGAAAGATAATAATAATAAAAATGTTAGCAATTAGTTTTTTTTTTTTTTTTTACTTTTAGATAGACATAACTAATTTTTCCTTTAAGTTATGAAGAATGTCTGCAGTAACATTCTGCATCTTAAGAACTTTTGGCATTAAGAAAACAGCTTCATTACATGCATATAATCATAATATAGATTAACCATACATTTTACCACCATGAAAAATTTACTTTAAAGGTTAAGTCAAAAACAAAAATTATATATATTTCTTAGAATTCATTTTATTGGGAAAATAAACAACTGTTAATGTAAATTATGTCTCAACAGGAGGTGACTGATTGTTGAACATCTCTTTTAATTGTGTACCATTAAAAAAGAGCACTAATGTACCATATACAATACAAAAGATGGAGAAAAACAAATGAGGTTATGTAGTATATTTTTAGTTCTGCATAGACTTGTCTTTGGTCTTACATTAGTCTCAGGCATTTTCATTTCATTTCTGTTCAACACAACATTTTACAACCAAAACATTCAGAAATTATTTATTTAAATGAATGTGTAGATAAAATGTTGATAAATAACACAAGAAAAATAAAGAAAACCGCACACAAAGACATATCTGAACCGTTTGTTCTTGAGTACAAGTCATAGCAGAGTGTACGTCCGAACATTGGGACATGGTAAAATTAAACTATATGCTGTGATTTTTTCCAAGCTAACCTTAATTCAAATGCTGCAAGACTTATTTATTGAGCTCATGATGATTTAAGCATTGTATATAAGATTGATTAGATAAGATAAGATGATTTAAGCAAATATAAGAATTGTCAAATTGAACTGAGTTACTATGTATAACACAATTGCTATGTATGCAGTAATAAAATGAATTTTCAATTGAACGAAAAATGAAAAACATAATTTTTGTAAAATGTATCACAGTCCTTTTTGACAAATGAAATGTAAACCCCAGAAAAAGTATAATTAAAGTGTAAATAAAATAAATTGTTCATAACTGTTCCAATGCTACTGAGCCTCAATGCTCATGAGTGATAATTACAATACCCAAGAAAAGGGTCTCCTATACAAGCATAATACAAAGAAGGCTTGCTTTCAATCTAAGAAAACTCAAAATTATGTCAAAACATACTGTTAAAATGATATGCTTATACTGTCCTTGAGTGAATACCATGAAGGGAAAGGCATTTCAGTTGAGGTTTGATTGAGAATATAAAACTCCTTCAGTTACATAATAATGAGCCCCTAAAACAAAGGCTCATTCTGTTTTCGTAATTATATAAACTTATACATACATACAGTAAATATGAATTCATACCATAATCACACCATATTTTAGAGTAGATCCTCTAAGCTTCACTATGAAATCAGGAAACTTATTTGCTCCATATACATCACACAATTAATCTCTTCATCAACAAGCATACTCAAAAAGCTAAATAAAATTCTTAACACAGGAGCTATCAGTACTACTAAAGAAACAGGTATATATTTACACAACATATTCCATATGCAAAGGCTCTAAAATCAGTGTTCTAGTTAAAGCTGCCATGTTTTCTCTCAGCACTGTCAAAACCGTTAGTTTGAATTTAACTAATACTGTGTTCTGAAATGATAGCACACTATTACCTAATAAAAAGAAAATCAAATATTATAATACTAAAAAAAAAAAAAAAAAAAAAAAAAAAAAAAAAAAGTTTACTGAATTCGACTTTTAGGTTCGACTTTTGTGAACTATTAGTGTATTTAGTTAGAAGAGGAGTTCCTCAAACATACAGTTAAAAATATAGTAAAATACTAGATAATTACATTACAGACACCTTCACTAGTCCTCTAACACATAAACGTAACAATTTAAACTCTAAACTAACACATATACAGTGCAACTCCTTGGTATTTTTCCAAGTTTTGTTTTTAAAATAATGGCTACATTTCAAATTCAAATGAATGTTAGTGTTGGTTAAACCATGGCAAAAGTTTTTAAATTAGCATTATAAAGAATAAATAAAAAAAAAAAAAAAAATTATGCATACTTCTCAGTGAAGACAAACTAATGAAACAAGCAAATTATATAAATGTCTACAAAAAAAGCACTTTTCTCAAGGGTTTTTAACGAGTTAATTGTTAGAAAACAAAGATCTATAATCTGCAGCCTTGGCAGGACAGCCCTTTAGGACCAAACGCATTTCAATGCGGCAGCACATTTCAAGGTTCACAAAGAATCCGTCTTAAATGTGCAGTCAACGATTTCTGAGAAATGCTGTTGAAAGTGGATCGGACCGAGTACCACAACACACTTGTAGCCAATCATCAGTAGGGGGTGTATATCCTCATAAGATGAATATCACTGGAAAAAAAAGGGTTATGATCAGGCAAGGGCTTTAGGACCCGCATTAATATTAGAAAAGCTTTCCAGCACTGGGGAGACCTAAGCAGGAAGGCCTGAAAACAGAGGCAGTGGATGCGTTGTTTCTGCTCCATACATGAGTAACACTGGTTTTGCGGTTTCATAAAACCAAGTTGCTGTAATGTTAGCTTTAACAGGACAGTTTTGAGTGTGAGTGTTTGTCTGGAGCTGGTGTGCTGCTGGTGACTATCAACAAACTCTTGCTTAAAGGCACAGTATGCAAGTTTCGTGGCTAGAGGTCGCTTATTCAAAACAAAGGCTTAGATTGATGATGCCGTGAATGAGCGTGGAATCATGGGAGTTGTAGTCTTGATTCCACACCTCAGCAGATGGAAAGGAATCCGACGGACTCAGGCAGAAATCATGTTCATGAAAGAGACTATATTAAAGTTTTATTAACATCACGGTGAAGCAGGCGCGTCTTATGAAGCAGGATGCGCCAAGAGCCCTTGGGTGCAAATGCTAATGAGAGAGATCTGCGCAAAACACCGGTCTCTGAGCTTTTATTACGCTTATGCTCCAGTCGGCCGCTTCCGCTCTTTTTGTTGCGTATGTGGGGTAACGCAGTGCTGTTTTACATAGCTAAAACAATCATATTGAATACATTTGAGTGTGCTGAAAGTTATGTTATAATGTTACTCCGTGCGTTCGGTGGCTGGTATGAGAGACTTGCACTTTGCCGTAAACTAGATCGATCTTAGAAGATCATATTAATAAAAACAGGATGACTAAATGACTGTTGCTAAATGACATGCAATTCATTTTAAAATATATTGTATGATGGAGAAAGCGCTCTCTGATTATGCTATGTAAGCCAATTGACAAAATAGTGTTGTCTCTGAGGCATGGTAAAAACGTTAATCAAGAAAACTAGCGATTCAAACTATTTAGTCTAAACTTGTAACTAACATTGTTCTAGTGGTTTTGGATATTTTAATCTAAAAATATCTTACATATTGTGCCTTTAAACTCTTATGTAGTGTATGTTTTGTTTGTTTTTTGTTCTTCCTTGTTCGTTTGTCATCTAAGCTTTATTTCGCTTTGCTTCTGCTATGATAAAGAGACACAGAAGGGATGTGTTTGGGTTGATTTCTAATATCAACAGTGTTTCTCAGAAATCACATACTGCACCTTTAATCAAAGCTGAATTTTGTATATCTGATAACTAAGTTGAGATAAAAACTAAAATACACATGTACAATGAGGTCCACAAGTCTGAGATCACTAATGACAATGCATTATTTTGCCATTTAATTTAGTACAAAATGTTTTACAAAAGATAATATCAGCATAACAATTTGAGTCAAAAGTTGAATTAAAAATGTTAATAAATTTCAGAATATCTTCTTTTTTTCTTTAAATGACAGCAGCACTCAAGCTGTACAGACATGAACAGTCAAATTTTGATTTTATTTTTTCTTCATATTTCATCACATTTTTCCTATTTTGAATTCTCTCAAAATTCTAAAATATCTACAAATAAAATATAAAAACAAATCCCAGCTTTTCAATGTAATCTCAGACTTCTGGATTGTACATTAATTAAATTAACCGCTTTTAAACCTCTTCTAATGCATTTATCTTCCACAATGTCAACATTCAAGTTTCTATAAATTATCAAAAAACAATTAAATTCAGCACGTACACTAACCTTAACAGATCTCACCTGCCATTCTCCATGCAAATTCACAAGCATCGTCAGTCACATGACCTGATATATGCTGATCAAAACATTACCAGCAAGTAATTTCACGGAACAGAGGAGCACCATGAGCTGAACACTAGAGAGAATATCTCCCATCATTCTCAGCCAGATGCCTATTTTATGACCCAAAATGCTACAGGTCCATCAGAGAGAGACAAAGAGAACATTGATTAGCACCTGCATAACCGTGCTGCACGACCGCAGCTTCCATGACTATGGCTTCACATTGGATCTACAGCTCGCTGGCACCTGACAGCCAGACGAGGAGGAGTGCAATCAATGGCTTTTCAATCACACCTACAGTCCACACCTCTGCATAGAGAGAACAGTTATCAGATTGCAGACTACACTACAGAAGTGAGGGCTGTTTTGTCCTCCACAGCAGGTAAACCTCAAGGGAAGCCTGTGGCAGCAAGGCGTCCGTATTCGTCCGTTCCACCAGGACTAAATTCAGTCCCTGCCACAGAGGAGGAAGCCGATCAGCAATGGAGTAAGAGAAAACAGGAGCTGCCATAAGTTCACTACCAAACAGGAAGATCTGGAACAAGGATCTGAGAGGGGGAGAAATTATAATATGAAATGCATTAATCTTTTCTTGCAAACATACTTTTACTTTGTTTGAACCTTGTTATGTACATTGGCGGCCAAAGATTGGAAGTCTCTTAAGTGAATTTATTTGATGAAAAATACAGTAAAAACAGTAATACTGTGAATTATTACTACAATTTAAAATAACTTTCATATTTTAATAGATTTATCACCATGTTTACCTCCAGTGTTTTTATATGATATCCCAAATGCGCATAAAAATAGGTGGATGGAAACACAGCTAATGTGGTTGTGAAGCATGTTAAACAATAACTCACCTAAGCGAGCACTCTTGGTGGTGTTTAAAGGGGGTATCTCATGAGGGAGGGGGCAATCGCTGCAGAAGTCAGAGCAGGTGGGGCAGATGAGCTGCCCGCTGTAGACCCATCCATTCATTCGTATGCTCACGCTGATCACCTGACCAGTACGAACACATTGATAGGACTCGTTCTGCACCCAAACCAACAATCCTTGGGCTGTACAAGTCACCTGCACCACACACACAAAAAATAAAATAAACATAATTCAGTTTCAGTACACATAAATCATCCTTTTCCCATGTTGTGGTACATAATGCTCTGGTTCAAAGTGAAAAGGAAATAAATAGTTTTATTATTTTCTCTAATATCATTTACACACACTACCATTTGGAAAAATTAAAGAAATTAATACTTTTACTCAGCAAGGATGAAGCATTAAATTGATTAAACGTTTCATTACAAACATTTATAATGTTACAAAAGATTGCCTTTTCAAATAAATACTGTTCTTTTTCAAAGAATCATGATTTTTTTAATTCTTTTTTTATCAGTTTTCACAAAAATTCTCAACTTCCTTAACATTGATAATAATAAGAAATGTTTCTTGAGCACCACATCAGCATCTTAGAATGATTTCTGAAGGATCATGTGACACTAAAGACTGGAGTAATGGCTGCTGAAAATTCAGCTTTTCCATCACAGGAATACATTACATTTTAAACGATAATAATATTTCACAATATTACTGTTTTACTCAACTAAACGCAGCATTTGTGAGCATAACAGACTTCTTTCAAAAACATTTTTAAAAATCAAAAAAAAAAAAAAAACAACCCCAAACTTATTAACAGAATTTCATATCTAATGAGTTCCCTCACAGCTCAAATATTGTTACCTTATAGCAACCACTGCCCCAGTCTGGGTAGGTCATTAGTTTGGTGCACTGCTCCATTACGAATGCTGACTTTTGGTACAGACACACTGATCCTGGGCCGTACTGTTCTGCCCCATAGTTTCTCCATGTGGCTAAAAAAGCAAACCCCAATAGTCTCAACAGTTGTAGAATGGAAGAAGAGTTTACATTAAAAAAAAAAATACTGAAAGGATGTGAGGGAGTGGCATCTCACCAGGCTGGTTTTCCTGTATCCTACAGTAAGAGCTGCGTTGGTATTCCCCACCCACGTGCCAACTAAACTCCTGGCTAAAGGGACAGTAGTCTGCGATCTCCACAGCCCCTCCATACGTTGATAAATCCTCCTCAGAGACGCCAGGGATATGGTCAAAATACTACAGGATGGAGAGGGTTTATCACATTCAATATGATTTAATCAATCTTGTAACACTTTACAATAAGGTTTCATTTGTTAAGATTAGCTTATCACATTACTTACCATGAACTAATAATGAAAATGACTTCTAAAGCATTAATTAATAATTAATAATACATTATTAAAATCAAAAGTTAAGTATCTGTTAATATTATTTAATAGACATGAACTAACAATGAATGATTGTGTTTTTATTAACTACAGTAAATGTTGACAAAGATTAATAAATACCGTAACAAATGTATTGCTCATTGTTAGCTAATGCATTAACTAACGTTAACTAATCAGACCTTATTGTAAAAAGTGTTACATCAACCTTCTATAACGGCAGTCATCCTGGATTTACACAATTAAAAAGTAACCAATAGGTACCCTGTCAAGTCAGTTTATTTTATTAGCGCTTTTCGCAATACACATTGTTACACATAAGCAGCTTCACAGAAAATCATTGTTAATGTTTATAATATTTTAATGTGGGAACAGCAGATTGAGGATTGAGTGAAAATTACACTGAGGCTCTTCACCCGTACACTTATATTTGCATTTCTGCTGATCTTACCTGATACTCTTCAGGAAGTGAATGAGGAAACTTTTGCAGGTTGCACACAGCCACTGCCAGCTGGTCCTGCCTGCAGGTGAGCTGCAGAGGTGCGCTCCTCACAGAATCACAGTACGGGCTCAGTGTTGGCCTCCTGTTTCGACCACACAAAGAAAAACCCCATTAAGATTTAGGTGTCCAATCAGTGGCCCAAACCTTTTCCGCTATACTATATTAAATCAACATTTAAAATCAATGAAACTCCAATTTCTCTAGATAATGTACATTAAGACAAATAAAAGAACTAGTGAAAATGTTCAACATTCATAATCTGTTTCGGTAGCACTAGTAATGTAGCAAGTTTGATTGATTGATTGAGTTTTATGGTGCATACATATCATATTTATCTCATGTATAAAAGCTTACATATGGCGGTGTTGGTCTATCCAGAATTTACAGCTTTTCATCACAAAGTCGCAGCCCAAACCTCTTCCCCACTCCAGGTTCTCTGCCATACTATAATTGGCTCTGTACCACCTTAAAACAGAAGATAGCACAGATAAGTTAATCACAAGACAAGACAATTCTAGTGTTTAAATTCCACTTAAATATGAATCACACACGAATCAACTGCATTAGCGATGAGCAACAATACTTCTCTTACCCTGTGTCCTCCATTATGGCCAAAGTAATTCTGGAAAACACTCTGTTCTGGGTGTGAGATCCAGTCATTGCCTCATTCTGTTAAAATAAAATACTCTGAAATCAATAACAACAGTACTTTGACAGTACTGACACCGTAACTGTTAAATGTACCTTTCATTACCTCTAACAGACGTTTTTCCCAGTGGTTTAACTCTGTTCCAGCACCTCCCTGGTTCTCCAGTTCCATGCCCTCTAGAATGGGACAATTAAAATGTCTCCTGGCTTCCTCCTGAAAAAACATCAAAACAAATCATTTAACTCAAATGGACTACATACATGGTGTTCCTTTAAAAGAAAAAAAAAGAAAAAAACTTGCCACTACACGTGGGGTGGCCAAAAGATGGACGGTGTGTCGAACCATGTGGCCACCACGGATGTCCCACAACCGAGCTGCTCTTATAATGACTTTATCACTCCACTGATATAACCCTAAACTGAGAGACATATATAGACATAATCACAGTGTATGTCAGAGCTTCATACCATGACTAAATGGTCATTTTGTGACCTCTTGTCTTGCCGGTTCGACTGAAATTTGTTAGTTTGCACTGGTGATAACTGATAAGCGCTGCCATTTCTGTTGCATAAGAGAAACATTAAACGGCAAACACAGCAAAAATGGACACACACTTACAGGGCTCTAGCCTAACATTTAACATTTGAGAGCACATACATAAACACACACATATATACATATTATATTTTACTACATACACGTCGCATTACATAGGCATGAAACTTCTGTATATTTATGTAAATAGTTTTTAATAATATTTCAAACTGAACTGAAATGAATATACAAACATAACCTTTCATTGTATGCAGGTAGACCACTTGCAGAACGCGGTGTCAAAGGTTTCCCATTATCATCGTGATAAAAGGCAAAGAGTCCTGCTGAAAAACCCTTAGAAACAAGACATATAATTGAACAATCTATGAAGCTCTTTCATGGTCTCTCTTTAAGTGGATGTACAGAGTTTAATTTTGTTACCAGGGCATGTATGATCTCGTGTTTGACTGTGGACAGCATCCCTTCAAACTCCTGAGGTTGAGTAGAGATCATACTGGGACACAGATTGGCATATCCAGCGATGGGCCTGCATTAAGAAATTCTGTGCTATCAGCAGCACAAAAAGCAAATCAAAACCACCTACATTCCTACTTCATTAATTCTTGCTATTACCTGTCCAGTTCAGACTCCAGCTGGCAGTACGCTGCATAGGCTACGATGTTCTCCTGTCCACAGCGCTCTGTGGTCATCGCACTCACGTACAGCACAAAATCTGCCCTCGCCACGCCCTCACCATCAGGAGGACCGTCGGGAGCGCAGTACTTTCCAAACTCACTGCAAACCCTGCATTGCTAAAGGAAAAGAACTTGTTCATATACATATTTACATGCAATATAATTATATTTATAAATATTACAATATTTTTCTTTTGCTTCTATACATTCTTCTGTATATTTAAGTAGATCATTTTAATAATAATAACATTTCAAACACGGAAATTAATATTTAAACAACCATCAAACTACTCTAACTTCAATTACATCACCAATAACTGCACCAATTATGGCTGGATTTAACTAATCGGCGAGATTTGCCGCTTACAATCAGGTGAGGAGTTGAAAACTAATTTCTTCTGACAACTTGCTTCCCTTGTGTACTTTGTCACAGATGAAGTGGATTAGATGCAATATTTGTCAAATACACAGATGTTTCAGACGTTTTCATGCTGCAACAGAAATACTCAGTACTTTACTGCAAACAGACTCCCCACACAGGTTTCCTGGTTTCATTGTGTTGCTTTAAGTTTCCTGTGTAAATACACCATTCCTATTTAACTTATTTCTGTTGTAAAGCCTCATCCTTTTAACACCCACAACTCACACAGTAAAATCTGATCTTATTTTAAAAAAGGACACCTTAAAGGATTAGGCTGATAACAGACACATCTTCATTTTAATACGATGCTCATACGCAAACGGATATGACTGAAATATGTATGCCGAACATTGTTCATATTAAACTACAAAAGGAACAAAATCACTGTGTACTGATGTTTTTGGATTTACTAATCTATATTGTTTATATGCAACAAAAAACAGCTATACTATATATACAGACAAAAACTATTGTAATAAAAATAAGTAAAGTTTTGGAGGGACCCACCTGCAAATGCTGTTCAGGGACAATAACTGGGCCACACTTGGTGATGCCTGCACATGGTCCCTGACAGTAGCGGTGTGGATCATTTCTCTTCCTAAGGTACTGCTTGGTTTCACATTGCCTAATAATTAAGAAAAATACATTGGGATTAAAAACAGTCTCCAATTAGATTAAGTAACCACCAAGCATCCAGAAGGGCAGAGGCGAGTTCAATTTTAAGAGGATTTGCTGTCAGGCAATACTAGCTCAGAAGAGAATTACCTGCTCAGTAATATTGGGCCTGACTGCCTACGAACCCTAATGGCCTTCTGAAGATAATCAATGGCCTGTGGGAGGAGCGTGTCCTTGAAGCAAAGCAGAAAAAGATCAATAATGCATGCATGCATCCTATTTAGAGGTGAAAGGCCATTTTTAAGATTTAACAAATAACATTTGACTTATAAAATCTTGTCCATAGAAGTCAAAATATACCTTGACAAGGCTGCTTTTGGCTTCATCTAACCTGTGCGAGTAGTAAAGACAATGTGAAGTCAATGTATGGGCATGATAATGTGGCATTTCTGCATTTAATAAAAAATATAAACCAATAACTAACCCATCCAAGCTGGAGTCATACTCTATCTGGATCTTTAACTGCTGGTCAGTGCTTCTTTTGATCAATCTATCTGGCTTTAGAAACACTTTATGGATCACCTAGAAGGGCAAACAGCAGAGTTTAGATAAGTATTGGTAAAATAATATTAAGTAATTTTATTTAAAAAAAGTATTTATAGATTATTTGAGCAGTGAGGATGACTTTCACTGAATGGAAAAATAAGTTTGGACTGCTATACAATTTATTTTGTGTTGAAACATAATAGATATTTAGAACATCATGAAGATGAGTAAATTACAGATTTCTTTTCATTTTAAGGTGAACTATCCTTTTAATGTGACACCAGCCTGATAAATGTCTGGTAAAAAGGGATAATTCACCCAAAAAAGAAAATCATGTCAATTTATTCACCTTCATGTCACATTCTTTCTTCTGTGGAAGACAAAAGGAGACCTTAGGCAGATTGACACTTGTCAGCCTTAGGCACCAGTGATTTTGGGGGGAAAGATCAATATGACATGATATTATGGCACAGCCAAACAGTCTGGTACAAATCTCATATGTGGGGGCGAGAAGAAAGGAAAAAAAGATTAGAGGGACTGACCTCTGTAGGCAGGGGCACTTTATGGTCACAGGTGTGGGTCTGTGCGCCGGTGCTGATGAAGATGATGATGATGGTGTTAAGGAGTAAAGCAGCTGTAACTGATCGAGGCTGCCGCCATCCCGACGCCATCATTAGTGACATTAACAGTCATATCTCCGTCCTGTCATGCTGAAAAAAGCCCTTCGATATCGCACAAAATTGAGGGATGTTCTGTGAGGAAATTAGCACTTCATTAAACCGACTTCACCCATAAACCCAGATCAGCGTGAACGCAGAAACAATGCTTCACCATGTCAAAATAAAAGTCCGCTTCCGACATAAATGTGCTAATACTCTTATTATTACTACTACTACTACTAGAAGAAAGGAGTACTACTACTACTACTACTACTAATAATAATAATAATAATAGTGTATATACTTCACAAATCTTCTACATAGAACTATGTATTTAAGACTGATCACATGGCCTCAATACGTTGCATGTTTATTTCAGAGAGTGGTGTCTATTTTTGGATAGACTAAAGAATAATAGACTAGAATAAATTAAATTCTAATTTAAACTAAATTTGATGTAAAATAGACATTATAACATATATTTGGAGAAAATAGTTAAAAGATTATGTATATAGTATGCTACATTGATGTTACATGACCTCATTACAGCACATAGTAATTCAGCGGTGTTCATCTTGAACAACAGTCATTTTGCAATTTATAATTACTATAAGTACTTTTGACAACA
This sequence comes from Paracanthobrama guichenoti, assembly GCA_018749465.1. Classification (NCBI taxonomy): domain Eukaryota; kingdom Metazoa; phylum Chordata; class Actinopteri; order Cypriniformes; family Gobionidae; genus Paracanthobrama; species Paracanthobrama guichenoti. Next base: position 32,110,280 of record CM031951.1, on the reverse strand, counting down.
TTACTGGGCTGCATTTTTCAAAGGCATTGTGAGCCAAGTTGATCGTAGAGACCATTGGTGGCAATGCTTCTACGATCTATCTACTTGGGCCTCGATGCTTTTGGGAAACGCAGCCCTGAGCAGTATGCAGTTTGGCCAACAATATTAATCCAAACTGATTTTAATCAGTGCAAACCATAGGAAATATTATAAACATAATTCAGACACACAGTAAGAAGATAAATGCAAAAAGGTAAGCCAAAATATAAAATTATTTATTTTTTGAGAATACAGAAAATCAAAATGTAACTGCAGAATCATCTACAGAATACAAAGCCATGGTCCCATGGTTAAATGAGTACAAAAATGAATCAAATCTAAATTATTTGAATAAAGTATTCTGTATATAATAGTCTAAACAAATCAGTCCTACTTTCTAAAGAGCAGCAAACAGGTTTGTATCAAAGAAGAATCGTCTATAGGCTGTGTCAGATACTGCTTATTTGAGGCACAGGTACACAGTATCTGCCTCAGAGTTTGAGTTTCCCAGCCAGTGAGCTGCAGGGGTAGAGTCGTGAGAAGCGGCCCAGCGTCCACACAGGAAACACATTCCTGTAAGAGGTGTAGCTGATGGCACAGCTTTTATTGAACACTCCAGAAATGTTCTCCTGAAAATAAAAGAGGGAAAGTACATTTTATTAAACAGATTAAGAGAACTCAGTTGAATTTTAGAGACCAGGGAACAGCTTTGCTCACCTGTGGCCAGTCTCCATTGGGCAGCTGCTTATCAATCAAAACTTCAATGCCTCGCTCAATCACTCTGATATCAGGGTACCTAAAAAAATATTTTTTTAGTAAAATAAGGATGCACTTCTGCAGAGGTAACTAAAAACCACTGGCTCTGATGTTACCTGACAGCCATCAACCCCAGCAAAGCCCAGCAAGTGTTGTGGATCTGTGAGTTCTTGCTCTGAACATAGCATCGCTGCTCACATGACTCAAAGTCCTCGCCCCAGCCTCCATCCTCCATCTGCTTCGACAAAAGGAACTCACAGGCATGTTTCACCTCCACACAAACAGATCTGCAGAAAAGAAATGAAAGAGGATGCTAAAGTGCCCCATATATGCTGTTTTAAAAGTTCTTAATTTTGTTTTGGAGGTCTTCTAACAGGTTTACATGCATCCAAAGTCAAACAACACTTGAATTTTCTCATAATATACATTGCCACGTCACATCTTTTCTCAGTGTCTGAAACAGTTCCATAAAAGATCCAGTCTCTCTGAACCCCTGCTTTCCAAGAGCCTACTCTGCTCTGATTGGTCAGATGGCCTAGTCTGTTGTGATTGGTCTACCGCTTAAAGCACATCGGAAACGAAACGTTCATTATCATATCTGATCTTCAACTCCGGAGGATTCATCAGCAGTTGTATACACAGTTATACAAACAGTAACACATAAACAATACATAAACAAATAACATACCCATTTTGGAAAGTGTGGCCCATACATGCAAATGCCTCGAGACCAAACCAGGCTCCATATGTGAAACAGACTCCCCAAGACCTAAGACAAGCAGCAAAGGAACCGAGTGTCCAATAACAATATACTTCATAAACAGACTAAGAAGCAACAGATTAATGTCTCTGATAATAAATACACCAATGCCTACCCTTCCCATGAGCCATCCGGTCTTTGAACCCTCCTGCAGTAGTCCAGCCCCTGTTGAAGAGTAGCCCTATGTGATCAAGAGGTGTGGTTTAATGAAACGATTTCTAAAAACTAAATATGTAACTAAATATATTGTGTTTGGTTGTACCTAATCTCTCCTGCTCTGTGCTCAGGATATATGCTGTGAAAGTGTTTGAGTGCCTGCATTACAGCTGAGGTGCACTCAACATACGTGTAGTCGATCATAATATCACCTGAGAAAGAGGTGAAATCAGACTGTCAAGACTGATGGAAAACACACTGACAACTGAATATGACATTTTACTGCATGCTCACCAAACACTTCAGAAGGGTTCAGCAGCTCCAGCAGTTTTCCGCCACGTTTGGTCTCATATGTGGCAAACCCTCCATCAGGATTTCTCATGCTTAGTAGCTAAAACAGAATCACAGAGATATACACAAAAAAAGAGATCTGAGATTTTTAAAGTGACAGTTAAGACATTAATAATGTTACAAAAGTGTTCCATTTCAAATAAATGCTGTTCTTTTGAACTTTCTATTCATCTGAAAAAAAAAAAAAAAAAACATATCACGGTTTCCACAAAAAATCAGCGTATTAAAATTATTTCTGAAGGATCAGATGACTGAAGACTGGAGAATCGGCTGCTGAAAATTCAACTTTGCCATCATAGCAATAAATTACATTTCATAGCAAATAGATTATTTTAAACTGTTATAATATTTCACAATGTTTCTGTTTTTACTGTATTTGTAATCAAATAATTGTAGCCTTGGTGAACAAAGGAGACTTTTTTCAAAAACATGTAAAAAATCTTACCGACCCCCAAAATTTTGTACAATAGTTTATATGATTAGTGTGTTTTACACAGTTTGTGAGTTTGGATGCATTTTACTTTGTGATTTCAGTGGAAGGAAGCCGTGGCCCGTGGATGAGCATTAGAGAAGTCCTGCCCTATGTAGCCTATGTATAACATGAGCCTATGGATAAAAACTAAACAGAATTAAAGAGATAGTCCACCCAAAAAGGCAAATTCTGTCATTGTTTACTCACACTCAAGTTGTTCCAAACCTGTATGAATTTGTTTGTTCTGCTGAACACAAAGGAAGATATTTGGAAGAATGTTTGTAACCAAGCAGATCTCGGCACCCATTGACTACCATAGTGGGGGAAAAATACTGTGCTAGTCAATGGCTGCCGAGATCTGCTTGGTTACAAACATTCTTCCAAATATCTTCCTTTGTGTTCAGCAGAACAAAGACATTCATACAGACTTGATGACAGAATTTTCATTTTTGGATAAACTATCCCTTTGACTTTGTCTGGCTATCACCAGACCAAGCTCAATCTTTTAAGGTTGAACATTGTTCTAGGGAGCCTGCTATGTATTTTCTACTGCAAGAGGCGTGATCAACGAGCATAATTCAAATGACTGTCTTTTGTGGCCATGGTGGCTTTGGTGGCCATGCGTCTGTTGAAAGCACTGTATAAATGCAGTCCATAAGCAAGTGATTGGTTCCCGCATAAATGTGACAGAAGCAGGATAAAACAATGTACAGGTTTCCAGCCTGAGCTGCAGGGTGAAATCAAATCGCCGGCTGAACGGGCTGGGTTTACCCAGTCTACCTTTAACGTATACTTGAACCCTCTGTTTCAGTAAACATGAAGAAAGATAAACATTTTTTTGAGGGACTGAGATTAAGGACAGGGACTAAAAACAGTCTAACACTGTCTAGTAGTGTACTGATGAGATTTGAGTCATAAAGAGGCTCAGTGTGGCATAGTGGCGTAAGCTCAGAGCTGGTAACTGGGAGATTTGCTCATTAGGAGTGAGCCAGGAGCCACTGTGCCCTTGAGTAAGACACTTAACCCTAAATTGCTCCAAGGGGATTGTTCCTATAGTACGCGTGATGTAAATCAGATTATTGTGGCTCTACACTGGTAAGTCACAGACTTACCAGACAGAGAATGTTAAACATGTTTCTATTGCAAATAAGACTTTTACCACATTGACAGCATCAAAGAGTCTTTCCGTGGGAATGTTTTCTTTCAGGAAACTGCACTGCTCCTGCAGTAGCATCACAGATTTCAGCCCTTCCGCCGTACAGTCCGCAACTATCCAACCACAGTCCCGTGTGCTGAAGGGAAAACCTCCCTGAATCACACAAACACACATACTCATTACAGTATCTAAGAGCAAACTAAGAATGATTAAGAAAGTTGAAATGTAATACACAAATGTTTACCTTGTTCATTTGTCTATAGTATTTCTCATATTCCGGAGGATTGTCTTTGATCTACAATCATGAGAAACTGGTTAGACCTCATAGAGACCCAAAGATTACATTTCAGTCTGAGACCACAAATGAAATGCTTATTTTACTTTTTTTATTTTGCATTTTTAATATATAAAAACAAACCTTTTGTACAAAAGAAATGTCATAAATATGTACAAATTTGATTAGTGACCTTAAAAGTCCTGAGAAAAATTACAACATAACCTTACTTTGATTTATTTTTTCAAAACCCCAAAATATATATATATATATATATATATATATATATATATATATATATATATATATATATATATATATATATATATATATATATATATATATATATATATATATATATATAAAGAGGCTGTAATAATAAAGAATATGATATTTAAAAGGAGATTTAATCATGCTCACCTGAGTTAGATCAAGGAAATGATGGGCTTGTGTGAGGCACTCTGTAAACCTTGGGACGTCCTGGGCACCTGCCTGTTCAGAAAACAAGCCTATCTGATCAGAGAAATCATCAATTATGTGCCAGCTTCAGGTTTATTAATATTATATATGTACCTCAAGAAATGCTTTGTACTGCGAATGTAGTATCCCATAGCTGTGATCCATTTGTACCCTGATGAAAATAGATGACAAATAATGAGTGGTAATTGCAATTAATATTGTTAGTAATAAAACTAAAAGTGTTAAACTGATCAGATAAAACAAACTTTAGAACCCAAAAGTTTTGATTCTTCATCATGACAACATCTCACCTGCATTTTCATACCATCCAGACCCATCCTGGAGCATTGGGGAGAAAAACCCACAAAAAGGAAGACAGAAACCAAATATTAGCATAATTATATAATATATACAGTGTATAATTAAAATCAGGACACTGACCATAGGTAGTCAGGAATCCTTGACACATGCTCCTGGAAGACAGGTGATGTGGGTCCATCCACATACCAGCGTACCAACATATTGACTGTTTTCGAGATCTGAGAAAACAAATAAGTATTATGAACAATAAATGATGACTAATTTTGATAAAACATTACCATAAGATTAGGGGAGTGCATTAAGAAAGTAAAACAGAGTCAATATTGATTTCATGCTGACTTTACATTACATAAAACAAAATGTCTTCTCTTTTCTCTCACCGGGCCGATGCTGATGCACTTAGTGAAGCGATCGTCTGCTTTAATATGGTCATAAAGCTCCTTTAATGCTTTTTCTCTCAGCATAGTACTGTGATGAGCTTCATACACATTCAGGATCACTGTAAGACAATGTTTGAGAGTGTTATTAACTGAAATCTAAAGGGGAAAAAATATTATTTTTTACAGAGATGCCACACTTCTCTCACAATAAGCGATAGTAAGCAAGGTGCTGTGTGGTGTGTACAAGTCACAGGCTGCAACGTTGTTCCTCTGAGCTGGCCAGTCAATAGTTGAGTAATTTTGGACATAGAGTTCCTGTTTAAAACCCCAAAAGAACAACAACTGTGACTGGATACTTGAGTTCAAAAAGTTAACTGCATAAACAAGCCTGTTTTTAAAGTGGTCTGAGGGTGGCCTCTAGTGGTGAACCTGTGAAACTTCACCTGTCTTAAACTGAGCACCAGAGGATCTTCATCGGCGGACAGTCTGACCGCATAGCAGTAGCTCATGGGAAGGTAGACCTGCCGACAGTGGCACCATAAAGTGGAGGGGTGTGCCGGCACCCAGGAAGGGAACAGCCTGATAGAATGAATCGCAAAACAAATGCAACTACATAAATGTTCAAAACAAAAGCTACAATAAATCTGTAAACTAATAAATTCCCTATGTACCACATCTCTGGTAAGAGCGTATTCATTCCTTCCCAACTGTATACGTTGAGGATGGCCAACCAGAATTTACCCCAAGAGGGTATGCCGACAGCACCACCTGTAACAGAGCAGTACAATACTGAGACTGAACCATTTTATCTCTTTCATTGCATTACATATGAACATACATGTGACTGTCAATATATCAGCAATCCCAGACCTTTGCTGTGTAAATTATTCCTTGCCCGAACCATATCTGGATCATCAGGGCCAACTCCCAGAATTCTCAAGGTGGTATAATTCAATGCTGTTCCAAAAACAGTAGACTTGTCTTCAATGTGCCTGGAAAATGAACATTTGTGTTCATCATGAAGTCATTAAGTTCCCTTTTTATTATCCCAGTTAAGTTAAACATTAAACAACACATATTATTAATACTGGTCTGTTTTTAGGACAAATTTAGCAAGATTGAGGCATTATATTTATGATTATTTGACTCCCAATTCCCATTATCCTCAAAACTCATTCATAATTCATTCATAATAAATTCATAATATTACTCACAGACCCCAGCCTCCATCAGGCAGCTGCACAGAGCGGAGGTATCGAACCATTTCCTGCTTCCATGCATCCGGCAGGGGGATCTTAGCAATATGACAGGTTATGAGCAGACCTGAAATCCATTGGCAATAAAAGGAACATTTAACACAACAAAGGGAATAGCTTTGAATTCTGATATTTCAGGGGGTTTTTCCAGGGCCGTGGGAACCCTGTATTTATCAGTGCGTGCATTATATAAATAAATAAAATGTAGACCTTTATTTAAGTTACTTAAACACAATAATTGCATCTAATAATAACTAAACAAAGTCTTTCCAATAGGCTTAGTGATAAATCACCTGGAAGTAAGAAAAGGGGTCCACCATAATCCCCGGCCCAATGTCCATCTTCAGCCTGGAGGCGGCTGTAGAAGTCCATTCCCTTCAGTGCAGCTTCTACTGCAGTGCGTGCAGAAGGGAACGCTGAGATTAACTCACCCTGAGTTAACAGATATAAGATTAAAATAAAATCAGATTTGTCTCATTTTAAATGAACACAAAAAAACTTAACTTAAGCAGGAAATGTACTTTTACAATGGTTAAATAATTGTTCAGTGATATCTTCCAAAGATTTTTTTAATTCCGGTGCAATTTTTTCTCTATATAGTATTGATATGGCAACTAGTAAATACACTAAGTTTCGTCATGCTGGCATGTGTGGAAAGTTTTAAACCACGTGTTACAACTAACTCTGCGTTGTGCCCCGCTCACCCCCACACATTTGTCTGTAATGTAATGTTTACTGTATCCAGTCCCAGAGAGTGAGACTCCAGCATGCTCTGCTGTCTGTCCATGCTGTCTTCCTCCTCGATGTACCTCCAGGTCTGTCTGCCCTCCACATTACACAACGTCCAGCGGCTGAGATCTGTCACTGGCTCAGTCTTATAGGGGCCCCCCCTTCTCCGCAAACACCTGAATAAAACCTTTAATGTTACACGTTTGGATGGCCATTTTTTAAAATATAAAACCACAATAAAATTTAATGTTTAAAAAGTTCAGATGGTGAAGGCTCCCTGGGACATTTCTTTTGGTCATGCTCAAAACTATATGAGTTTTGGAGCTAAATTTTTAGATTCTACTCTGAGGCATATTCTTGTGACCTTTCTCCTGACCCAGCTATTGCTGTTTTTGGCTGGTCTGACTCTCTTCATGGCTTCGGCCATCAAATTCAAAAAGCTGTACAATTTGGAATGGTGGTAGCCAAAAAAATTATTCTTTGTCTATGGAAAAAGGCATCAAAACTGCTTTTTAAATCTTGGCTGTCTGAACTCTCCACCACTTTGCATTTGGAGAGACTCAGACATAACATTTCTGGTAACATCTTTGGCTTTGAGGCCACATGGGAACCCTTTCTTAATCATCTATTAATTGTCAATGATAACAGTTTAAAGGTTTGACCCCTTTTATTATCTGCAAGATCACCATATTGCCCATGCCCACTGGCCTAGAAATATATGTATAACATCTTAAAGAATATGTTTAAAACGGATGGAACTAATGTAATTCAAAGGTTGTAAAAGGCTTTTTTGTTGTTGTTGTTGTTTTCTCTGTCATTGTCATTGTTTCTTTTTTTTTTTTCCTGTACAGTTCTATGCTGTCTTATTGCCAAAATAAAAACATGATGGATATTTGTAGAATGCATTGTAGAATGGATATTTGTAGAAATACTGACATTCTCTTTGTTAAAATATAAATAAATCAAATAAACGCCTTAGTTTCGTGATTTTACAAATCATATTATAATAAAGACAATAATAACTAACATGCATATTATCTGTAGTTTCGGCACTGACATTTTGAATACTACTTCTACTAATAATAATAATACTGTTATTTAAAACCCAAATCGTTGTAACTATATTGGTTTGTTTGAACCGTCTTAAATGCATTCATTTCAGATCTCTGCATGATTTTAAAATAACATACGTGTTCATAAATATGAAACAATTTATACTCACGTTCCCTCCGTCATCTTCGAAGCGCAAGAGCAAAACTTGTAAACTGAAAAGAACTTATATTTCAGCTGATCGGGATGCTAAACGCCTCTTTTACATCGGCCTGGGAAATGTAGTTCTTAATCCCCCCCAGATCGTTCTCAAAGCGGTAAAAGATCGGAAAGGTATTTCATCCAAAAACTACATATCCCATAATACACAGCGCGGCCTTCCGAGCGTGATATCGAATGGAGAGACATGACCAGAGGACAGGTCCTCCAATCACCAGTTAGAAACAAAGTAAATGGGCGTGAATTTCCAGTTTACACCAACCTCATGTTATTTCGTAATTTACCGGGTATTTTAACAAATATTATCTCTATATTATGTTATACGGTGTTTCTCATTATATTTGGAAAATAATTTAAACAAAACGGCCATAAGTTTGATAAACATATCTTTATGGTTATCCAAAAATATACATTTAAATACAACAGAATCATTGAGAGGAACAAAATACATTCAGAAACTGGGAAAATATGTCTGAAGACAAATGTACAAATTCTAAATTAATGTTTAAGTACATGAAAATACACACTAAGAACTAATTAAACTTAATGAGACATGATTTGCACAAATGCATTTAATCAAACATATATATATTTTTAAAAAAACATCAAAAATAAAACTGCTAAAAAGAGACTAATAACCAGCCAATAAAAGACATTTTCATTCAAATCTCAAGATTGAAAGTGTAAAGATTACATTCAAATCTCAAGATTGGCATTTAGCAGTTGCTGTTATATTGAAACATCAGTTCTCTACAATGTCTAAAAGACATTTCAACTTGAGGCCACACACACGTTCCTCCTCTTGCTGACTTGACAACTCTCTTTTCAAGTCCTGCAAACGTTGGAATAAAGATACCGGTCTGCTTTTTCCACCAGGAGATGCGGTCTTCTCAACAGAATCAACCATTTCCACTTCCTTCAAAAAACAAACAAATGCATTAATAAAAGACACTTTTAAATTTCATATTAGCACTAGTTATACCAGCATACTGTACCTGTATGTGGATCGTAGCAGCAGGGCGCTTACAAGATGAGTTCATGACTAGAGGAGGTGAAGAGAGGAGGGTTGAGGGGAGGAAGAGAGGAAAAGAGGCAGAGGACAAAGGATACGCCTCAATCCGACGCTGAATCTGCTCTCCAATTCTAGATATACAAGTTGAACAAAATTAATAAAATACACAAAACCCCATAATGCATGTTTAATAGGACAATTCAAAAGATGGATGGTGTATAAGGTACAAACACTAATTTAAAGAACCCCTTATGGATTTTTGAAAAATCACCTTTCATGTAGTGTGTACCAGTTCTAAGTGAATGAAAACATCCTGCAAAGTTTTAAATCTGAAAGTGCAGCGTATATAAAGTTATTGTCTCTCAAAAGTAAGAGTCGACTCTGAGTCAACTGAACAAATCGTTTTTCAAACAAGTCCTAAGCTGTTTCTTTGTGATGTCACGACGAAACATTAGCATATTGCCCGTCCACTTATTGCGTGCGCATGTCGCGCAAAGACCAGGGAAACCTTGAACACTGCAGCTGATACTGGATAGCATCATGTCGAGAAGACGCTGTGCGCTACAATGTGTTTATTGTGTAGGTCCCTGGCTGACCGGCTAACTGATGTTATTACGGTCTAACAGAAATACTACTGTAAATCAGCTGTAGGCTGCAGTATTACCTTAAACTGTCTATTAACGCAGACTGTCTGTCATTCTTACTACTTTGAGTAAAGATAAAGGATGGTTTTACACATCAGCTGGGCTAACATATGCACTGTTATTGATACAGTTCCCACATGTGCACAACAGTTATGGGTAATGGACGTTTTTTTTTTCTGAAATACACGCTGTACACGGTAGACCAAATCACAACAGACTGAGCCATCAGAACAGAGTAGCCTCGCGGAAAGGAGGGATTTAGAGAGACTGATTCATCCATTGAGTCGTTTGAGAATCATTGAACATTGTGGTGATGTGCAATGTATATTATGAGAAAATTAAAGTGTTTTTTTTTTTTTATCTTTGATGCATGTAAACCTGTATTTGGAGACCTCCAAAATAAAATTAGGAAACTTTAAAATAGCATAATAGGTTCTTAATCTTCTCTTACAAAAGGTTTACTTGCATCCAAGGTCAAAAACACTTTAATTTTCTAATATACACTGCATCACCACCTCTTTTCTCACAGCGTATGAAACAGTTCAATCACTAAGCCCCTCCCTTATGAGAGCCCACTCTGCTCTGATTGGTCAGACGACCCAGCCTGTTGTGATAGGTCTACAGATTACAGTGCGTTTTGGAAACGAAACTCCATTACCATATCTGAATTTCAGCTCCAGAGGGTTCCTCGTCACTTGTATAAACAGTAATACGAGCAATTGTTTTAACCTATGAATTCAAGCCAGAGCCTCATCCTTTGGAAGTGCATGCAAAGCGGATTTTCTTTCGCAGCACAAAGTATTTTCAGCATGTCAACAACACAAACAAAACTTCTTCATGCCTCAGCTACAACTACAGTGTTTGAGGGTGGGTCCAAATAGACGTTCACAGGAAGATGATATTACGCAAATTTGCTATAAAGTTTGTGCAGGAAATAAGACTGGAATTACTGACAACTCGTTTCAGGTAGTTCAGAATCGGTTCTTTCTTTTGGGAGACAATAATTCCATTTATCATGCACTTTTAAACTTTGCAGACCTTTTACATTCACAAACAGCTTTATTACACACTACATGAAAGGTAATGTACAAAAAAAGCATAATAGGGGCATCTTTTTAAACTGTAAAAAAAAAAATGCTGTTTATTTTGGGGGGATATTAAACCTAACCTCTGGCCCTCAGCATTCATCTCCTGAACGATTGAGAGAGTGTGTTGAAGTCGCTCCATTATGGGTGTCTGTGTGCTGTCTGGAGCAAAGCAAAGCCTGTTCATTTTGCTAGGAGATATTTTCTCAACCAGGTCAACCTTTTCCTTTTCCTTAAACACAAAAAGAGAGATTTGATGCATTTGTAGTAATCACAATTTTTGAAAATATTAACTCCAGTTGTGACGAAAGGTATAACTGGTATAACTACCTGTATATGGACCGTGCTATAAGCAGGACGCTTTCGGGAGGGGGTGATGATCAGAGGCGTAGAAAGGTTGGTGGAGGTCAGGGCAAGAGGAAAAGATGCCGGGCACAAAGGATCCGCTTCAATTCGACGCTGTATCTGCTCTCCAATCCTACAGATACAAGTTAAGGCATGGTTAGCAGGACCAAGCAAAAAAAGGCAACAGTTATTTGTAATATTACATTTCTTAAAACTAACCTTTGGCCTTCAGAATTCATATTGCGTATGGAAGAGAGAATCTGTTCAAAGCGTTGCGCTATGGGAATTTGTGCAGTATCATGAACAGAAGGCCATTCCTCTAGGTCTATGTGACTCTGAAACAGCTTCTGCTTGGCGAAATGTCTGGCTGCAGTGGAGGGCCTGATTTTAGACCTATAAGAAAAAGTTCAAAATTGTGTTTGTATCTTTTATTGTAAGGCTGTTAAACTAATGTAAGATTATACAGTGAATAATAAATATGTAAAAGAGGCGACAGTTACACTTCTGAGGCCTGCTGTTTCTCCTGGTATGTCTGTTTCACAGCTTCTATCCAACTATCAGGGGGCCGAAAACTCTTCAGGCTGTCTTTGTTAAAATATACATAAATTTCACCATCATCTGTGAGTGCATCTGGGATTAAAAAGGTTAAAAAATACATGTTAATAACAATGGAAAATGTCATAATTGCCATTCTGTTACCAGTCTGTTATTATACCAATTTGTCCAAACCTGTTATTCTCACCTTTTGCCACAAGAGGCTCTAAACTCCAGTCCTTCATACGATGCTCTACACACAGGCATATGATATCATCCCAGGGAATTTCATGAAATGATGGTCCAGCCTTCTCACGGTCATCCTCATCTGCACCGCTCACATGAAAATATTGGTAGTTCACTCTTCTTAGCAGGTTCTCCAGGCGGGACATTAGAATGGGTTGGTTTAAGGGCGAGGTGGGGATCTGAGATACGTACTGGATTATAGAGGCACACAAATGTGGCCAGGAAGCTGAGGAGTAAGGGAAGATATTTTTATAATGGCACCATACAAATCCATATAGTGTATCATGTTTAATCAGGGTCAAATACAAAAACTATTTTGCTAAAATATTTTTTCATGGTTTTCGAGGCAGAATTTATTTGTTTAAAAAAATAAAGTCAAAACAGTAAAACTGAAATATTACCATTTCAATTAAACCATTTTACCATTTCTATGTTAATATATTTTACATTTTACTCCTGTAATGGAAAAGCTGAGAAAGACACCTGAAGAAAATGTATCACGGTTTCCACAAAAACTATTAAGTAGCACAACTGTTTTCAACATTGATAAAAAGATCACCAATAATAATTAATAATTGAGCACCAATCAGCATATTAGAATGATTTCTAAAGATCATGTGATACTGAAGACTGGAGTAATGGATACTGATAATTCAACTCTGCCATCACAGGAAAGTGTAATATAAAATATATTAAAAAAGAAAAAGTTATTTTAAAATGTAATACTATTTCACAATAGTACTGTTTTTACTGTATTTTGAGCATAAGAGGTATTACTGTTAAAAAGTTAGTTTGGAATAAATAAGGTGTTTTAGTGTATTTCTACTAAAAGCTACACAAGGTTCTGGTATCATATTCTCCCACTGGCAAAAGATATGAAAAATCCTGTGCCAATTTGCATATGAAATGCATTTCTATGTGCATAGATTCAGTTTACAAAACATGAAAAAAAAAAAAAACCTTTCAATTTGTTTGGTGTGTGGATTTGTTTTTCATAGTATTCACCCATACCATTAACAGGAGGCAGATCCCACTCAGGAAGTTGCCGACTGAGGATGGTTCTCCTCAGCCAGTCCATGTGTTCTGAAGAGTTCCAGGCCTGATGAGGAATCAGCTCGCTGTTCTCAGGGAGAGAGAATTCAGGAGGTGGCCAGCAGAGACTGGACAGGTGCTCTGACGAAACCACACCTGCCAGGAAATTCAGCACACTGTTACAGAGTTGCACAATAGGCTCAGGGTGCTGAGATGGAAGACCTGCATGTTTCCTGTCCTGCTTGTCTCGTTGTAGCCTGGAGTGGAACTCACGGCACAGGCCTAACTCAACAATCTGCAGCAGGGTCTGAGAGCAGAGGGCTGGGCCAACGGGAGAGCGGGCGGCAAGCCACCTCACAACAAGACTCATCTGAAGTGAACAGTTAAAGACAATGTGTAAGTACATCATCCATATAGTTCAAAAATGTCTAATTGAGGTTAAACAAATTAAGCACTAATATGAGAATTTTGCCTGATATGATGATAATTTATATTTTTGATGGTTGATAATCAATAAATCTGCATTTACAAATTACAAAAAAATGCTTAAAACCATCCGGATATTTTCATTCTTCAAATTACACCAAGCAGCATTAAAAAAACTAAAAGGAAAATATATTTAAAATACAATTAAAATTTTACATATACAGTATATAACATATATACATACATACATACATACATACATGTATATTTTAAGTGGTCTCTTAATTTTTTCCAGAGCTGTACATTAAAGTGTATATCGCATCCCTGACACAAATATTTGTAACAATTTAACAATATTTAAATCAATATAACTGTATTCTAAATATTTTTTGTAGACTAACTTGCTGTGAGCCTTGCAGGTCAGTGAGGGTTGCAGGAATATGGACAAAGATGTATTCAGAGATGAGGCCATCTTTCACTAACATATTCAACATGAGTGCTGTGAAAGAGACAAAAAAATTAAATAAAAACAATAATTCAGATTGTAGTCTTTAACACTCTTGTCTATTATACTATGCCTTTTCTTTAACACTTGCCTTCTTCCAAAACCTGATCACTGGTACCACTGTCTTGGTTGCCAGTAACCACCACAACCAGTGGTAGAGGAGAGTGCCAACAGCTGGCCTGCTGCACCTGCCTCAGCTGGAGGAGGGCAGAGAGCAGGATCACATCCTCGTCCTCTTCGCCCTGTCCAGCACTGTTAAGAGGGGGAAGCAGCATCAGCAGAGCATTGGTACCATGAAGGTCCTTCTGTTCCTCCAACAGACACTGGTCTTCTGCACTCAGGGGGCCATGACATGCCTGCACACAGACACAGTGGTTAATCATCTGTAAATGCAGATATATTTAGACCCCTGGATACAATTCTAATGAGCGTCACAGAGTGCCGGAGGAATAACATTTTATTTGTACATAAGTCAATGGGTTTTTTAATAGGTTTTTGGTTAAATGCCTGAAATGAGGTCTGTGGTTGAGACAAACTCTAAATATAGTCATATTTTATTCTAAGAAATAAAATACAGCAATAATTCCCCTTGCGTTTTTCAAAGATTTGACTTGTCTTGAAAAGGGCAGTTGCTAACAAGTGGCTAATTTTGACTACAGAAATAAATGTCAGGAACATTAAATCATCATGCGAACAGGAAAACTAAGCTATTCATTAGTCTGCTTTTATAGCCTCTTTGTGTTTATAATCACTGTCTTGCAAACTATTCTAATACCAACTGCAAGACAATTTTATTTTATTTTATACAAGCTGTCAGAAGCTTAGTGATGGCGATACTGAAGTCACTCAACCGTGGTGTAGTTTGTTTATAGCCAAATGTTGTGATAGTATTTAGGCTTCATTCATTTGTTAACATGTATTCTTATTTCACATAGCCCATTGTCTGTGGCTTAATTTATTTTTATATTGATTAATAATACATTGTTAGCCAACTATGCGCTTTGCATATATACATTTCTGAAATCCATAACTTGGACAGTCTCCTCTGATAAACCACTTTAAATTGTAATGTAGACATGCATTTTCTGTGAAGCTGCATTGAAATATGTATTGTGAAAAGCGCTATACAAATAAATGTGAATTGAATTGAATATTATCATGATGACCAATATGTATAAAAACCATAAACTTTTGTTGGTGACAGATTATTTTCCAAAAGTCAATGGAAAAATCCTATCCTACTGAGTTTTTGACAAGGGAACTAGGGTCATGATAACTTCCGGGTTGGCCTACAAAAATACATCATCACTGCAGCACTCCATTTAATTCATTTTTAATCTTTTTTCCCCTTGTGGTCCATTTTCTCCTCATTGTAATGGAGTAAAATATTTTCTTCTGACCTTTATAGAAATGTGAACTTCATGAGTCTGTCCCTTAATATTTGTCAGGCTGTGACTGATGCACAACGTTTTTAGTTGCCCTTTTGGTTCTCTCTCACTCTCTTCGGATTGATTTCCTCCCCCCAATTTAACCTCAAGCCAGTCTGTCAGAATCCTGCATGGAAATAAACAAACAAAAGATGTCAGTTAAAATTTTAAATTAAGAAATATTCCCATAATTTCGTTTTTTACCTGCTGGCAAAATTTGTGTCACTATCGCAGCTGTTTGGCAACAGAAGTGTAGCTTTCCAGAAGATTCTGTCAGGTGCATTAGGGATGCTTTCTGCCACAAGTGTGGGAAGGTCAAGAGGCATCCATACACGCTCACTGCCAAACAGAGACAACTAAGCATACAGAAAACCACATAGATAAAAATAATCTGCATCCTGCACATCTATGCCACTGTATCCCCACTGTACTTACCTCAGCAAGAGATTGTAGTAGTAGGACACTTTCATTTGATGAACTGCTTCTTGTCTCATTTTCAGCAATCTATAATATTAAAGTCAGAACCAGGAACAATCATATAGATGAATTCAAAACAACAAACAAATCCAAGCACAGTTAAATAACCAAACTGAAATCTCCAAAAACAGACCTTGTGCAGGAAACTGCCATGTTCCCAGAGTTGCCCAGGTTGACCATCCCCTGAGCCAAAAGGACCAGACTGGGGCTGGAAGGAGCACTGGGGACAAGGGCCTTCAGTTTGAACTGTGGATCTACACAGCCAGGGGCTGCAGGGAAACCACGCATCTGTCTCTTTAGCTGACGACGCACGGCTACCACGTCACGCCACCTAGAGGCACAAATCTGTTCTTTAAAGGTTTCTAAAGAAGTGGGATAAAGCACACCTCCAAAACCTTCTTTATAGACATAAAGAGAAATAATTAGCTCCTCAAACCTCTTGATGAACTTGCGTATGCGCCTCAATTCATCGTCCAGGATCTCTTGTGCCATCGCAGCCATGTCCTCAGCCATCGTCTCCTCTACTATGCTGTCACATTCCTCCGCAGAGCAGCGAGCAATACAAGCTGCTTTCTCTTCTAAAGCATACCTGGAAGAGAAGAACCACATCACCAGTTTGGCACACGTTTATTGGTGAAGTCCCTGAAACCTGTCAAGAACATTTCCAAGTCACGTTTCACCCCAAAATCAAAATAAAGAAAATGTGTTATAATAACTTGTAATGTAATACATTATAATATACATTTTACATTTATTCATTTAGCAGATGCTTTTATACAAAGTGACTGACAACAAGCGATTAATCTTAAGGAGGCAGTAACATGAGAAAGCCAAAGTTGACGTACCTTATCTCAGCCTCAGCAGTCGCTCTAATGCTCTCTGTTAGCACCTCGTCACTGATCTTAAGACACAGCTCATCACCGAACTGTTCAAAAAAGGCTTCCTTCTGCCTAAAATCAAACAAAAATCAAAGTTTGAGTGGGAAACTTAAACACAAAAAGACAAGCATTGTATTAAAACATGAACGTAGAGGGTCTTTCACCCACCTGGCTTCTTCCTTCTTGCGTTTCTCTTCTGCAATTCGCTCCTCCTCAGCTCTGATCTCTGATGTAGACAGTTCCCTCAACAACTGATGTAAGACTTCACTCACAACCGTTTCCAGCTCACTGTCACTTACACTGCAGGACACGTGAGAAGATACATTAAGACACAAGCACTATGCTATAAAAATTGGTTTGTTTTGTGACAAAAAACAGAGGCTTTTGGCTAAACGGAAGCGAAATATTCTGGCTGAAAAATAGTTCTCGAGAATTTTAAACCTGTAGGTCAAGAAAGGAAAGTGTTCCTACCCGAGGGCTGTGGACACATATTCAGCAGCTGCACGGGTTACATCAGAGACCTCGGCCTCCACTACCTCATTAAGCACAGCATCCACCTCTGCCATGATTTCCTGCCAGAGATCATAGTGTCATCAGTGACCTTCTGTATGTACCACAGCCACACTTTTTTAGTGTTGTCAAATGATTAATTGCATCCAAAATAAAAGTTTGTGTTTACTGTGTATAAGTATATTTGAATACACACACACACACACACACACACACACACACACACACACACACACACACACACACACGTGCATATATTTAAGAAATATTTCCATGAATATACTTTATATACACATTTATATAATTATATATAAATATTTTATATATAAATATAACAAACTTTTCTTAAAGCTGCAGTCTGTAACTTTTTTTGGTTCAAAATGAACCAGAAGTACATAACCAGCCAGTGTTCAAAACTATCTCCTTACCTTCGATTCACAACAATAAGCTTGTAATAATTAAAAATTATAATTTGAGTGGTACTGTTAGCTTTCCACGATGTTATATGAGCCAAGCGATTGTTAGATTTAATCACCGCTGGTAGGGCGATTTATTGTAATGCTTTTTTTTTCCTCAGTTGGTCTGAACAAATATATTACTTGTTCAGATGGCATTTTCTGGTGAAAATTCTTACTTTGGTCAAACTTCCAAGATGTAGAATCTGTGATTCCGAAGTACAGTCTCCACACCGGTGCAGTGACTGACAGCCAGCCTACACATACTCCTCAAAACATTACATTCATCTGCGCTGAGGAGCTGGGCCTGATGCACAAGCCACGTAAAGATAATTCCGCAAATAACTGCAATTGCAGGTTTCAAACAGAGATGGCAACAAAGATGCAAAACTTACAGACTGCAGCTTTAAATTAATTAATTTAAAATATATTTTTTAAATAATTACAATTACACAGTACACACACACACATATATGTAAATGCAAACTTTTATTTTAAGATTGAAAAGTGTCTCACTTGATCTGTGTAGGCTGGCTCTTGTTTGGGTGGAGGAGATGGAGGTCGGACTGGCTGTAGGGCTAATATGGGTTGGAAAACTAGCTGTGTCACCACAGGCAGAGTGGGTTCTTCTGTTTGGGACTTCTCTCCGGTTTCCTCCATTTCGTCAGGTTTTACAGGCTCTGTTGTGCCATCCATGAACAGCCATGGTTCAGCCAAAAGCCTTGTTTTCACCTGAGGCCTGGAGTCCAGCTCCCCCATAGGCTTCAACTCCAGCCTCAGTGGATGAACTGCCAAGAACAAAATATCTTGTAAGTGCACGCACTTTCTAATTTTCGCTAATAAAGTAAGAACTGAAGTGCATTCACACCTTTCAGGGAAGCTGGTGGAGCCTCTGCAGCGAGACCATCTCCAGTGTACTTGTTGTTGGAGTCAAAGCTGCAAACGGGATTGAGCTGAGGCGGGTTGGGCAGCAGACCACCGTTCACCACCTCACCAATCAGAACAGTTCTCTTCCTCTCAATAGCCACAGACTTGCTCTGGGGCAGGGAAAAATCAGGCTCCTGATAGGCTGTCCGACTAAGTTCTACCATGCTGGAGGATAAACAAAATAAGACATTCATTTTCGAGAATTCTGCATCTCTGAAATGACATTGGATACTAATGCATTGAGAAAGGATCTAACATAGTAAATTTTTTGTGTGCTTAAAATCAAGACAACAGAGAAAAGATATAGGGCATACCCATCATTGATATTAAGGCCATGCTGTTGAATAAAATCTGAGGCTTCAGGGGTATTTCGGAACATGAGCATTCTGACAAAGTCCTCGATTGGGAAAACGGTGGATCTCTGGGACCCAACAGTAAAGGCTACATTGAGGATTTTCAGTGCCTTGCTTCTCACCTAACCGAAAGAGATAAAAAAAAATAAAAAATTTGTAAGAAACTCAAAAGGTTTAATGAATGACAAAGTACTTCACATACTGGCTACTGAACTACCCTCTGGGTGAGACGCATTTACCTGATTGAAGTATCTGTGAAGTATGCAGCTGCTCAAATAGGAAGCTGCACTCACAAGTTTAAAGAACCGGACAAAGTTATTGCTGTTGAGTGCTGCAAATGCCTGCACAGCAAAATTCACCTCTGGAGAATCCCGTACCGCTTTACGAAACTGCTGCACCTCACTGAATTGACACACAACAAATCCATTTGTATTATTTACACCATCGATCTAATTGGTACTCTTCAGCAAATATATGTATCAGACCCATTCTGTGCAGTTATTGGTAGCCAGATTATTTCTCTTTTCAATGTGCTCACTAACATAAGAGTCAAATTCAAGACTTTTTTTCTACTCATTCAGTGACTTTAGTAATGCTGAAAAACTTGAGCCCTGATGGATTTACATTTACGTATTTGACAGACGCTTATCCAAAGTGACTTTTTTTACATATACCCCCCAGTTTCACAGACAAGGTTTAAGACTAATCCCAGACTAAAATACACGTTTGAGCTGTTTTAACTGAAAGCAACTTGGACTGGCATATCTTAAAATATGCAAGTGCCATTATTTTGTCTCAAGATGCACATCAGTAATGCTTTTTTTCTAGGGCACATTCATAAAAGCTACGTAAATGTCATAATTGAACTAAGGCCCAATCTAAGCCCTGTCTGTAAAACAAGGCTTTAAGGTAATACATTTGATCAGTTTATAATTCAAACCCATGACCATGGCATTGTTAGCACCATGCTTTACTGTTTGAGCTACAGAGATGCCTTGCCCTTGACTGCCTAAAAACAGTTGATTCCAAATTCAAAATAGTTTTATGATTAGAGTTACTGCCCAAAAAGTACAAAAGCAAGGTTTTACCGAAGAATATCTCCATCATTGAGCTTAAGCAACACGTTATACTGTCGGAACTCTGCCTCATTGGGGCAATACACCTCCTTGGTGGCTAAGTCTTGATACATCTCCTTCAGACTCTGCAGGCATTTTGTCATATTCTCATTGTTGATCTTGGCGTCAAAAGACATCATGGGTTCCTGGCAGAGGTGATGGGCACAGTGAATGTGGAAACGGGTACATTTCTCAATGAGTGATACTGTTATTGGATCACATAGATGCTGCTGGGTAATGTCCTACAAGAGAGGTTCAGACATAATTGCAAAAAGTTGTAAAAAACACAATGGCTACATAATATTCACAGTGACACACACTGACTATTTTAAATCAATCATGCCCACCTTTCGAATGCCTCTGGTTCTGTTCCAGACAAAGTCGTACCAGTCACGGTAATTGCCCTCACCGTGGTCCATAATTTGAGTCACCAAGTAGTCCATAGTCATGCTTAGCACAGGAAGTGGTCTAAGCTCATGAGGGAGAGGTTCTTCCTGATCGGCCGAAGACCTGCTATATTCTTTGATGGCAGCAAAATGATCCACCTAAGCAGATTCAGTCAAATAACTAAAAGGTAACCAATGGCAAAGGCATACAAATCAAGGTAAAGTGTTCTATAAAAGCATTTAAGGCTTCCAAACATTAATATTTGTCACTTTAAACAGATGTTATGTAATAAATTCTGAAGTGAATTGTCTTAATATTGACATACTGAACCTTAGCCAAGAACTCCAATAAATATGGGGATTTCAGATCATTACTGGACTGTATTGTCACAAACCTTCTCTGTATCTGGCACAACCTCAAAGATGCTCAGCTGGTTGCGGGTTTCTCTCATATACCGCTCTTTCTCCGGGCACATATCAGGGCATGTTCCCACAAACACTTTAGACAAATCCAGGTCTGTTCTTTTGGGCCGAGCTTCAGAGACAAAAAGACCATTATTACCCTATAATTTATATTCTAAAACAAACAATATAAATAATATCATGTTACATAATATTATAATAAGTTCAGTACAATATGGTATCAGAGACCTTGCCGTAAAATCTTATCTCTCTGCTCTAGGAGGCGGTATCTCTCCTCTGCTGTTTCAGCTACCTGACCTATGAGAGGCTGTAGCACTGAGGGCAGGTTAATATTAGGCCGTTCTACGCTCTGCTCCTCTGAGACTAACTCCAGTGGTGCCTCACTCTCAAACTGGAGTGTTTTAGCAACAGATGATTTTTGGACCAGAGAGCTTTAACAGAAAGAAAACAACATACAGCAATAAATAAATCAAACCAAATAACCATAATGCAAAGAGATTGTTTGATATTAGATTTCTCAAATTACCCTTTAGTAAGATAGCTAGTGGTGCTGATGGGCACTGCTCTGGGAAGAGGCTTGCGAATAGGGGAGGACTGCAACAAATCAGCCCCAGGCTCTGACCTCATCACATCTTTGACCTCTGAAGGTCCAGCAGCTTTTTCACCTGGACCTGTAAATGACAAGCACTTTATGAGCATAACTGTACAAAAGAGGAAAGTTCACAGCATCGCTTAATACAGGCAAACATTAGGCTTAATTTTGTTTGGGGTCATATTGCAATTGTGATTTTAAGAACAGTTAACATTAAGAACAGCAGTTTACTGGCTAAAAAACAACAACACTAAAACCAGGCATAAAAATTACATTTAAACAGGAGATCACATGTCTCCAACAGGACAGGTTTTCATTTGCTCATCAGTCACAGCTAAGAAAAGGAAGATGTCTTGATAAAATAATGTCTTCATTTTCTGTGGCCCCAGTGTTGTGATAAATTAGATTTGTATTGTAACTTGCAGTGGCCAAAAAATGCAAATGTGAAACTGTGAACTTGAGGTAAAATTAGTTTGATTGAGATCGGATTGTTTCATTTAAGCTCTTAACTCAAACGAGGCAATGCCGAAAATTGTATGATTGGAATATTTTAATCAATTCTTTCTACATTTTATTTTCTTTAAAAACATTGTTAATGCATTTTATTTTTATATTGTATTAGACAAAGTTTTAATTAAGACAAAAAAAAAAAAAACATTTTCATCTTTCTTTCATTATATTGATGAAATAAACTTTTTAATAAGTAATTTTGTGGATGACATTACCACCACATTTTAGCAACAGTTTTCAGTGTAACATTCTCACAAGGCCAAACCACAATTCTGATTAATTTCACAGTCCCACAGTAAATCTTAAATTTAATGAAATACAATTATTATTTAATTTAATTAAACAGTAAAAAAAACAACAACAAAAAACACTTCTAAATAGTACTGTTACTCACTTTGTTTCTTTCTTTGCCAAAATATCTGAATTTCATTCCTCTGGAACAGCTTTCCTTTCTTTTTGGCTTTGGCTGCAGATGCCTGAATGAGAGAGTTCACTTAATTAAATCACAAACACATTCATTAAATATAACTAATTTTCTGGTGATGAGAGTTTTGTATCATGTATTTAATTAGTCATGCTCACATGATCATGGAAATGCACAATGGCCAGATTTTTCTGAGGCCTGCAATACACTTTAAGCACTTTTCCATAGTGCCCAAAATGCTCTGTGATGAGTTCCTTCCTGTTGAGTTTGTGTGGGATGCCTTTGCACTGTATAACAGTGGCATCAGTAGGAGAGAGACCAGCCAAACTGTCTGTGCTCTCCTTTCGAGCAGCACGTCTACCTGAAGTGTGTGCCTGTGGTTCAGGCTTGAGTGCTACAAAGACAAGAGATCACAACAATGTTAGCAAGAAAAATAATTTCAAAACAGCCAAGTATAAAATTTAGGGATGCATTATTATATTGGTACCATATCAGCCCATATATATTTAATTTATCAGCATCAGTCGATATGGGATATTTAATTGTTTTACATTTAGATTATCTTTGCAATCATCGGACACTCACTTAAATCATTTTTAAATTTAAAAATCAATATACATTTTCCACACTGTACATTATAATGTCTACATTTTTTGTTATTAGTGGGTTTTTTTTTAATCTAGTCAGACAAAATTGTGAAGAATTTTACCATCCACCAATAACATGAAAATAATTAGCATCGCATACAGAAGTTTAATGTGTGACCCTAAAAAAAAAAAAAGAAAAAAAAAAAGAAATATATCTTACCAACTTCCTCTGCTTTTTTCAAAACTGTTGGAGCCTGAGATCTCAGAGGTGTAGTGGCCACATCACTATCTGGACCAGGTGGATCTGGTCTTTCTGGAGGATGATCTTCTCTCTTGACTGGGCTGACTTTGGATTTCAGTACGCCAGACATCGCACTGCGAAAAAGCCCTGGAGCTGGGCCACGGCTTCTTAGCAGCGGGCGTTTAGCGGGTTGTCTTGGGCCGTCTGCTCCAATCTCACTACTATCACTTTTAGCTGCATTTGGCTCTACCGCTTCTTCTTTACGTTTTATCCCGGAACTCACAAAAGCTGTTTCTCCTCCACTGCTCTGCCCATCACCTGCTCTATCCTCTGTTCTATGTGAGGCTTCAGTTTTTGGGACCCCAAATCCAAAGGATCCAATGCCAGTACCACCAAATGCAGGTACTTTGGTATCTGATTGAGGCTGAAGGGTCTGCGCTGTGAAGCTGAAGGTGGAGGGAGTCGTGGGCTGTGAAGCAGGCGTACTGCTGCTGGAAGGGTTGGCAGGTTGAGAGAAGGTGAACTGAATGCTGCTTCCACCACTGAGTGTCTCCTTTTGTGAAAAATTTGCATTAGAGAGTGAGACAGAAGGAGCTGCTGCTGGCTGTGAGAAGCTGAAGCCAAGAGCACTTGGCTTTACGCATGAGAACAAGGAACCACCAGAGGAATTGCCTATAGTACTAGTTACGGCCTTGGATGATCTAATAGTTTCAGAGGCTGAAGACAGATTTGAGCTGGGAGGTTCTGGGCTGACACTGAAAATAGGTTTGAAGACAGCTTCATTGGGTGGCTTGAAAGTAAACTGGTTTCCACCAGGAAGATTATCAGTCCTACCCCCTATTGAGGAGCTGGATGTTGTGGTGGGTCCAGAGAGGGCAGAAAGCTGACCAAAACTGGGCTGGTTAGTAACCGTGCTACTGAAGCTGGTTGACGATTGGGAGGTGCTTGAAGAAAGGCCGAACGCAGAAGGCTGACCGAAAGCTGAGCTCTGATCAAAAGCAGACATCGGATTCTGTCCTGTAGCTTGAGCATATGAAGGTGGTGGTGGTGGTGGCTGTCCAAATCCAAGAGTACCTTGCCCCAAACTCGGCTGCCCAAAGGCTGGGGCTGTTCCCAAAAAGGAGAACGATGGCGGCTGCCCCGATCCTTGAGGTAACCCAACGCCCTGGCCAAAGGTAGGTGTTTGGCCGAAGACAGAAGGCTGTTGTGTTGACTGGCCAAAAGCTGGCTGACTAAAAGCAGAGGGTTGTCCAAAACCAACACCCTGTGCTGGGTTCTGCTGGGCAAAGGACTGAAATAGGTTTCCAGACTGATTAGTGTTGTTCGGTGCCTGAAAGGCAGCTTGTGGTCGACCAAAGATGTTCGGATTCATGATGGATGAAGCCGGAAAAGCAACTGTTAAGATTTACTGATGTGATCCTGAGCAAATCGTCTGCTGGTCATGACCAACGTACTCTGAATCCTGTAAAACAAAGACAGAAAACATCCACCTGTGGCTTAATCTATTCAAGTTTAGAATGTATAAAATGTGCAAACCGAATTAAACAGCTCAAAGAAGAAAAATAAAGCCGAGTGTTGCGCTGAGTACTGAACGCTGAGCACGTTTACACTTCGCAAATTCCCAAAACGAACTACTTAAATAATAATAATATTTGTATGCATTTCATATCTCTACATTATATATATATTCAAGTTAAACCCACTCAAATCGAAAAAGAATAAAAGCTTCACATACTTTAGCGTTGTTCTCGTCGCACTCGGACAGGATGTTTATTTCTCTTCTTCGTGAGCAGATGCATCGATCCAACAAGAGTCTTGGCGATTGCGGCCTCTACAGGCAGTCAAGCGCATGACACCATTAGATGAAAAGACGTACTACACAGTGACAGAAGAACATTTGCCTTATAGAAATCCACAAAATATAATACAACAAAAATACTGTAGGCCTATATTTAACAACAAGTCAAAGCCCTAGTCAAAATTATACCGAAATTGTCGTGTTGTCTATCAACGCGGGTTTAGCCAGCTGAAAAAGCTCTTCTGTTTACATTTCTTCAGCTCTTTGTTTACATTTCACTGCCGGTTGTATATTCTGTATATAACTGTGTATGTGAAACTCTTCTTTATTTATCTGTGTATAAATAAAACTCTTGAATCTTGACAAAAGCATCGAGAGCGCTTCGGCGGCGCAGCATTTTTTTCAGTTGTTGAGACGTTATATGACATAATATCCGCGACGCGGAACTGTTACTGATTTCACAAACTGTTTATATATATATCTCGACACAATGTAACGTACTTGCTCTTGCACTAGTTTGGGTGAAAATATGTATTTCTTGTTGTCGTTTGTTCTCGTTGTACAAGCAGCTAGAGATGTCACGCTTCCGTTTTGAAAGATACAGTTGCACACTGCATGGTTAGCAGCAATACAACATTTTAAAACAAAGCCCTATTAAGTTATGTGAACTTACGACTTTTCTTTAACTCCAATTGGTATGATAGGTTTTGGATAATAAATAAATAAATAACAGTTAAGTTTTCAAATTAAAAACGTACAAAAATGCATAAAAAACAACATCTGAAATTAAGCTGAACATTTTTATTGAGCAGATTATATGTATTTGTAATGAATATTTGACGACAGGCCGATAAATTATTAGAAAAATAACTCACACCAAGGTGTTAATATTATATATACACTGTACATATACACAAATGTATTTCTCAAAGGTGATATAATAGTCATTTCATTTGTTGCATAAATACCTGTTTAATTTCTATCAGTTGCTGTTATTTCGATTCCCCCTCACTGTGTTCCAGTATATAACTATTGCAGTGATATATTATAAATATTCTTAAATCTCCTTCCACTAATATTGAACAAATATAAAACACAGATATTTTGGATTCATTAAAAGGTTTAATTGATTTCTTAATTGAAGTTCATATATATATATATATATATATATATATATATATATATATATATATATATATATATATATATATATATATATATATATATATATATATATATATATAATGAAACACAATGCACAAGAACAATTTGAAAAAGTATTTTTCACAGTGTAATACAGGGTTATTTATATTGCATGTTCCAAAGCACAACAGAATCATATTCAAATGGAGATAAAGATGATGACATATTCACATGATTCACTTCAGTTGATAATTTTCATATGTACACATGGAGCTTATGTCTTGCTGAAACCGTGGTCTTCTTTAGCTATGCTTCAGAATGTGTCTTCGGTCGCTCCACAAAGTGGAGGTTAACTTTTCTGTCTGGTGCAAGCACTGTGCGATAGAGTGACTGAACCTCACCTACAGTTGGGTCTGGTCTGATTTCAAACAACTTGATTATCTAGAATGAAAAGCAATCAAAAAGCACAATTTATAAATGTAATATAACGGTCTGGCACAAAATCAAAGATTAATATGTCTGTTTCTCTTACCCTTGCCAAAGCCAGATGCATCTCCAATTCAGCAATACGACGGCCAACACAGCCTCTGACTCCAAAGCCAAACGGGAGTGACCCGAATGGGTGTGGTCTTGTTCTGCCATCTCGGAGCCAGCGATCAGGTTTGAACTTCCGTGGTTCTGGGAAGACTTTCTCATCACGGCTGATTGCATAGTGGCACAGAGTGAATGTAGTCTGTTAAAAAAACAGCTGATTTCAAACTGTGGTCTCCGGTGTGGGAGGCGAGTTCTAACAAGGAGGCTAAAGACTGCAGCCTCTAGTGTCAGCTGCTAGAGTGCTTCTTGAGATCAGGGGAGTGAGGTTTACATGCACATCTCTTACTGGACGACAGTTACACTGGCAACTCTTTACAATTCTCGTCTGGACAATTTACCTTTTTAAGGAAAAAGTGTTCACCAATGACAACATCATTTTCTGCAATAAGACGAGAATTAATGGGCACCACAGGATACATCCTGCACAGAAAATTACATGTGCAAAGAGATTATAATATGCAACTATATATGCAGAATTTGCTGTTTAGCAAATTGTCAAATTTTATTTTGGCTTCTCAGAGATATACCATGATGTTACACAACATAATCCTCCACCTTAGTGCTTCCTTGATGACAGCTTTGAGGTAAGGCATGCTGTTCACTTCCTGTGCTGTTGGGACTCTGTCGCCCTTTAAGACTCTAGTTACGTCCTGATACAAAGTCTCTTGAGCTTCTGGATCTCTTGAGAGGTGATACAGTGCCCACATAATGGTGTTGGCAGTCTAGAACATGAAGAGAAACAAAGCCTTATGTTCTATAATTTAAAAACTCTTATATACACCAATCAGGCATAACATTATGAAGTGAATAATACCTGTTAGTGGGTGGGATATATTAGGCAGCAAGTGAACATTTTGTCCTCAAAGTTGATGTGTTAGAAGCAGGAAAAATGGGCAAGCATAAGGATTTGAATGAGTTTGACAAGGGCCAAATTGTGATGGCAGAGCATCTCCAAAACTGCAGCTCTTGTGGGGTGTTCCTGGTCTGCAGTGGTCAGTATCTGTCAGAAGTGGTCCAAGGAAAGAACAGTGGTGAACCGGCGACAGGGTCAGGGGTGGCCAAGGCTCATTGATGCACGTGGCTGGCCCGTGAGGTCCAATCAAACAGACGAGCTACTGTAGCTCAGATTGCTCAAGAAGTTAATGCTTGTTCTGATAGAAAGGTTTCAGAATACACAGTGCATCGCAGTTTGTTGCGTATGGGGCTGCATAGCCGCAGACCATTCAGGGTGCCCATGCTGACCCCTGTCCACCGCCGAAAGCGCCATCAGTGGGCATGTGAGCATCAGAACTGGACCACGGAGCAATGAAAGAAGTTGGCCTGGTCTGATGAGTCATGTTTTGCTTTACATCACATGGATAGCTGTGTGTGTGTGTTGCTTATCTGGGGAACACATGGTCAGGGGTGTTTTGGCAGCAAAGGGGGACCAACACAATACTATTTCATAATGTTGTGCCTGATCTGTGTATTTTGTTTAAATGGTCAAAACTAAAATACATTTTTCTTACCGTGTCCACTCCAGCCAACAGCAGCTCAGAAATACTTCCATAAACGTCTTTACTGCTCATTTTAACATTGGAAAGCAGATAGGTGAGGTACTCCCCAGCGACCTCCTGATTTGCACCCACACGCCTCTGAATGGCCTCCATCTTCATGTCAATCATCTTTCCGGCTGTGCGTAATCCATTAGTGCAATACATCATCACACTGCACAACATGTCTGTATCTCTTGTAGTCTATCTGAAGAAAAATGTGAACTAACAAACTTACCGAATTTGAATATGCCTTCCCAGCCATTGATGTACCACTGCCAAAATGGCAAGTAATTGCGAGTCCAGTTGGGCAGTACCACCACAGGCATGCTGTAGGTCAACATTTGTGCAATAGAGTTAATGAAATCTTGTGTCTCGGCAGGAATCTCTTTCTCCAGGCAGCCAATGCGTGTCTCAAACAGAATGGATGAGATTCCTGTATGAGAAAAGGATCACAATTATTGTGATCAAATTTGACAAAGTTGTCACGCATGATAAATTTGCATGCACGCTAATTGTAATGATAATATAAAGACTATAATTTGTTTTATAAAATGGGTGACTTTAAAATAAACAATACAGTATGTTTGTCTTGAAATATCTGCCCACAGTGCAGCACCCAAAGCAGATTGTGGGCAAATGTTTTATGAAATCAGTAATCCAGGGAGATTGTGGATATAGTCATGAATAAAGGGGTCTGCAGCATCTTCTACACTACCTTTTAAAAGTTTGAGGTCAGTAAGATATATATATATATATATATATATATATATATATATATATATATATATATATATATATATATATATATATATATATATTATTTTTTTTTTTCAGTATACTTTTATTCAGTAAAGACACATTAAATTAAAATACATGCCATTCTATTAATTGAAGAACAATGTATATCAATCATTGATAATAATAAGGATTTATACACCAACTCAGCATATTATAATTTCTGAAGGATCATGTGACACTGAAGACTGGAGTAACAGCTGCTGAAAATTGCCATCACAGTAATAAATTACATTTTAAAATATATTAAAATGCAAAACAGTTTTCTTTTAAATTACATTACATCACAAATTGTGGCAATATTTTACAATATTACTGTTTTCAATATTACTATTTTTGATCAAGCAAGAGACAAAATCGTACCGACCCAAACTTTTGAATGGTAGTGTACCTTAAATTGCTTAAATTTGACAATTAAACATGACAGGTTATTATTTAGTATATTACTATATTTGCTCAAATAAATTATGTGGGGATAATGTTTACAAATGTTGTATTTTCCAAGCAATTACGCTGCATTTTTAAATAATTATTTCATTTCGCTATTTGATGTGAAATGTTTGATGTTGCATAATTAGGTCTTGCATGATGTAGTGTCAGGTTGGTTCCTAATTACCCTTCGTAATTGTGATAAGCAAGTTGTGTCTTCTATTGTGTTTTTTATGGTAACACTTTACAATAAGGTTCCATTTGTTAACATTAGCTCACTACATTAGTTAACAATACTTTAACAGCATTTATTAATCTGAGTTAATGTGAATTTCTACATTTTCTATTATATTATAATTAAAATCAAGTTTTATCTGTTAATATTAATTAATGTACTGTGACCTAACAAGAACAAATGTATTTTTACATTAACAAGTGTAGAAATGCTGTAAAAAATATATTGCTCGTAGTCAGTTCATGTTAACTAATGCAATAAGTGTTACCAATTTTATCTCGTATCAAGTGCTTATGGAGGGAAATACCTTCAAGGGAGAAGCGGTAAAGCTCATTGGTCAAGTTAGAGACAAGATCACCAGTGGGGCTCATTTCCCGCAGATAGTAAATCCGTTTGATAAAGTCTGTGACCACTGCATTGACCACATCTCCATACTGAACCGAGTCCTTTGGATGCAGCATGCGTTTGTTCAGCACTCTCCGCAGTTTGTACCATTTCTCTCCTTCTCTGTTAAAGAACACATTCTCTTTTCAGACAAAAAAAAAAAAAACACGCACACAAAAAAAAAACATAACCTGATAAGTTCACATAACACCACACAGCTACATTAGCCAAATGCACTTTGGCCTCGTAAAATCTCCTGACATGATTCCAAAACAAATGTTATGGATACAGAACCATAGTGTCAAATGTTTTTACTCTGTGAAAGGGCCGTAGCCGATGCCTCTCATGTCACGGTACTCTGTCCACAGAGTCATGTCTCCTCTGATAGGAAACTTCTCATCTTTTCTAAGGAGTTCCTCCAGTAAGTCTGCACTGTTTATTGAAATGGATTGCAATTTTCCAGCATTCACTTTGTACAAGGGGCCATAGAGCTGTTTTTCAACTAACTGGAGAGATGAAAAACAAGAGGTGAAGAACAAACAATATGTGCAAGTGAAGGAACAATCTGGTTGATTTTCATATAAATTGCATTACATCTCCTGTAACCGGTTCAGAGCAACAAATAAACAAGTATACTGAATTATTTAAAAGTGTTCAATTATACAGAATAAGACAGTTGTTTCCTTTCTATTCAGTGTCTGTAAAGGTAAAACAGTGACAGTCTGAGTACATAAAAGGAGGCAGAAATCATTTTAACAGTCCTGCAGTTACAGTCACATGATAAATAAACTACAGCTGTGTTATTATCTCTCAGTACCTGTAGCTCATGCATGCGATTCAGGTACCCTTTAAAGATCAGTCTGTACAACATCTTAAATGTTTTGATCTCTGGGAGGTCAGCCACAGTCTTGAGCTTCCCGTGGCTGTCCTGGACAGTGACAGAAGCAGCAGCATTTCCCACTACCCATCTCCTGATGTCCGTGCTTGCTGTTATGGGCCTCAGAAAACCAAATCCAATCCTTCTTTTTGCAGAGCTCAAGGCAAAACGAACAGCCATTATGGAAGCAGGGAGAAGAGTGAAGGAAACACCGATCCTCTTTTACATGAGAGGGAGAAGGAGGTGGAGCAAAAGCTTCTATAGTTAACCCTTCACTATCTGTTGTAATGTAATATTGTGAGCAGATTTGTTTTAAAATCTGAAACACCATTCTCAGGCACATAATGATACTTCGCCTCTGGAAAGAATGGAAATGTACTTCACTCAAAAATGTAATTATTTAGGCACCCTCGTCATTAAAAAAAGTAGTAGTGAGTAGTGCATATTAAAAAAAAAAAAAAAAATCTGAATTTCTGAAAAATCTCTATTTGTCAAATGTGGTATACAAGTCATTTAATTTGTTGCATAATTTCATTTAATTTCTATCAGCTGTTATTTTCATTTTTCCCCCAACTGCTTTGTTAGGGGTTAATAGTTTATGACCCAAGACCAGTAGTGAAAAATGAAGACCAAGAGTCAGGAATGCAATTAAAGAACATTTACTGAAGAATAGTTTGCAGTTTCATCAGCAGAAGCCAGCTTCAAGTTCGTAGGCCGCGCTCCTCTCTACCAGTCTCGTCGTACTGTACATACAATTATCCAACAGTTATACTGTTTTTAAGGTCTATCCACGTCATTACTGTGTAAGGCCCGCTAAAATTGTTCCAATGAGGGTAACGATCCGTGGTCAAAGGTCACTGCGCGTTCGGTGTTTTCAGCTGGGCAAAAGGATTTAATTCCAATCTATTGTTATCTGACTCCATTTAATCATAATTTAGAATTTAGGTTAAAATGCCAATTGGTTATTTGGTCATTTATATTTAATAGTTACCATTTAATTATTCTGTTTAATCCTTGGTTGAAATTATACCTGTTCATAATGTAGTCCTACTAGAGATAGTTAATAATTCCAGAGTAAATCAGAATAGATCAAAATGTAACAATTTATTAACAGTCAAGTAAATGTATAACGGCGATTACATAATC
The DNA here is from genome assembly GCA_018749465.1 of Paracanthobrama guichenoti. Taxonomy (NCBI): domain Eukaryota; kingdom Metazoa; phylum Chordata; class Actinopteri; order Cypriniformes; family Gobionidae; genus Paracanthobrama; species Paracanthobrama guichenoti. The sequence goes on along the minus strand of CM031951.1, from coordinate 32,077,853 downwards.
AATTCAAAGCTAGTCCATGCATAACATCAAATACTCTGAAGTAAAGAATAAAATATGGATACCCGACTTCTTAAAATTACATCACGCTGAGCGTCTATAGGAGACGTTATGGGCTGACCAATATAAAAGTTCATGCCCTGACCCTTACTGAAAAATCTCCTTAAATATCAGACCAAGATGTAAAACTCTTTCAAATGTAAACGTGTTAACAACGGGAATTTAAATCGAATTACTCTCCCAAATGCCTGTATTGTTAGAAGACCAAATGGCCAACAGTCACACCCACTGTTTTTAGCAAAATGTCTCTAAACTTCTTAAAACCTTTATTATATTCTTGTTTACTTCAGTGGGGATGAGATCTTTGTATCAATTGCAGTGAGACATTTCAAACGATATCAAACATGTATAATATTGTATTATGAGTATTCACATTAAACCATATAGATTTTGATGGTGAAAACTGGAGTAGGAATGGGAAACGAGGCAGTGAAAACAAAGGCATGTAAATTAAAGTCATTCTTAGATGACTCAGCATGACGTCGTCTCCGATGGGGATGCTAAATGAATGAGTGAGTTTAGATGCTAATTTCCTTTATTTTCTCAGATAGTTTGTTCCTCAACCAGACATTATGGCGTTATGCAAGTTTTCCTAGTCTTACACTGCAAGGTGGATGATTCTGACTGCCTCAGAGAAAATAAACAGTCATGGTAAATTTCCACACATTGTCAGTAAATCAGATGCACGTGTCCAAAGAGCACATGTTGACGCCTTCACCCCAGAATTAGGCACATAGTGACCTTCCAGATCTGGAGCAGGCGCCAGCTTACCCAGAACAACAAGTCCACCCATCTCTTAGGAAGAGACTTACTGATAACATGAACTTACTGATAACATGTGCTCTCTCTCAGTGAGAGGTACAGACAGTAGTACAGGCAATATTCATCTTGATTCTTTAGTGTTTCAGTAAAAGGAATAAAATATAATTAAAATGAAAGACAAAATCATATTTCATATCTGGAAGCCGGGCTAAGTGAGTAAGCACTGTTACTGCACCCCTGGCATGTTAGGAGTGTGTGATACGGAAAGATGGCAAAAATTTAAATGTATTAAACATAAATATCAAACAAGTAGACTTCTTGGAACATTATATCTCTAAAGAACCCTAACATGTCTAAAAGTAAAGAGTAATTGCTAAATTTGTTAAGTTTCAGAAAGGGTGTACTCATTTATGCTGCGCACTGTATATCAGCATAATGAAATACAATGCACAAGAACAATTTAAAAGGCAAGCGCTATATAAAATTGGGTGGGGGAAAAAGTATTTTTCACAGTGTAATACAGGGTTATTTATATTGCATATTCCAAAGCACAACAGAATCATATTCAAATGGAGATAAAGATGATGACATATTCACATGATTCACTTCAGTTGATAATTTTCATATGTACACATGGAGCTTATGTCTTGCTGAAACCGTGGTCTTCTTTAGCTATGCTTCAGAATGTGTCTTCGGTCGCTCCACAAAGTGGAGGTTAACTTGTCTGTCCGGCACAAGCACTGTGCGATTGAGTGACTGAACCTCACCTACAGTTGGGTCTGGTCTGATTTCAAACAACTTGATTATCTAGAATGAAAAGCAATCAAAAAGCACAATTTATAAATGTAATATAACGGCCTGGCACAAAATCAAAGATAAATATGTCTGTTTCTCTTACCCTTGCCAAAGCCAGATGCATCTCCAATTCAGCAATACGACGGCCAACACAGCCTCTGACTCCAAAACCAAACGGGAGTGACCCGAATGGGTTTGGTCTTGTTCTGCCATCTCGGAGCCAGCGATCAGGTTTGAACTTCCGTGGTTCTGGGAAGACTTTCTCATCACGGCTGATTGCATAGTGGCACAGAGTGAATGTAGTCTGTTAAAAAAACAGCTGATTTAGTGATACACATTTCTAAACTGGCAACTCTTCTTTTCTTCCAAACAACATGAGGGCAATTTACCTTTTTAGGGAAAAAGTGTTCACCAATGACAACATCGTTTTCTGCAATAAGACGAGAATTCATGGGCACCACAGGATACATCCTGCACAGAAAATTACATGTGCAAAGAGATTATAATATGCAACTATATATGCAGAATTTGCTGTTTAGCAAATTGTCAAATTTTATTTTGGCTTCTCAAAGATATACCATGATGTTACACAACATAATCCTCCACCTTAGTGCTTCCTTGATGACAGCTTTGAGGTAAGGCATGCTGTTCACTTCCTGTGCTGTTGGGACTCTGTCGCCCTTTAAGACTCTAGTTACATCCTGATACAAAGTCTCTTGAGCTTCTGGATCTCTTGAGAGGAGATATAGTGCCCAGATCATGGTGTTGGAGGTCTAGAACATGAAGAGAAATCTTATGTTATCATTTTAAAACTGTTATATATTTTGTTTAAATGGTCAAAACTAAAGTACATTTTTCTTACTGTGTCCACTCCAGCCAACAGCAGCTCAGAAATACTTCCATAAACGTCTTTACTGCTCATTTTAACATTGGAAAGCAGATAGGTGAGGTACTCCCCAGCGACCTCCTGATTTGCATCCACACGCCTCTGAATGGCCTCCATCTTCATGTCTATCATCTTTCCGGCTGTGCGTAATCCATTAGTGCAATACATCATCACACTGCATAACATGTCTGTATCTCTTGTAGTCTATCTGAATAAGATGTGTGAACAAATAAGCTTACCGAATTTGAATATGCCCTCCCAGCCATTGAGGTACCACTGCCAAAATGGCAAGTAATTGCGAGTCCAGTTGGGCAGTACCACCACAGGCATGCTGTAGGTGAACATTTGTGCAATAGAGTTAATGAAATCTTGTGTCTCGGCAGGAATCTCTTTCTCCAGGCAGCCAATGCGTGTCTCAAACAGAATGGATGAGATTCCTGTATGAGAAAAGGATCAGGTAGAAAATTCACAATTATTGTGGCACATGTGTTATGCTATTGGTTGGCACGTATGATAAAATGCCATGCACATTATTGTAATGCTAGCTAATGCTAATGTAAAGACTAAAATTTGTTTTATAAAATGGATGACTTTATAATCAACGATACAGTAAGTTTCACTGTGCAGCACTCAAAGCAGATCGCGGTTTCTGTTGCATGATATTATATCAGGGATCATAACAGAAGGATGCCACTTAAATGAACTTTCTCAATAAAATAACTTAATATTAACTTTAAAATATTTGCAATATTGGCAAATGTTTTATCTAGAGATTGTGAATATAGTCATCAATAAAGGGGTCTGTTGTGTCTTCTACACTACCGTTCAAAAGTTTGGTGTCTAATTATTTTTTCAGTACTTTTATTCAGTAAAGACACATTAAATTAAAATAAATTAATGTTGTTCTTTTTTACAGTGACGCATTGCAGCCACATCGTTGCAATAACGAGATGTTATGCCGTTTAAACAATGTATATTTTCTCTTGAAATAAGGAGATGTTATGATGTTAAGCTGCTATGTGATTTATTAAAATGACATATTTTCATTAAAACTATATTTTCTTGCGATAACAACATGTCATAAAAATACCTTCCGCTGTAACCTATATCAATCATTTTAATGACGTGAGACATGCCGTTTTAACATAAATTATTATGAGAAAGTACACTCACCTAAAGGATTATTAGGAACACCTGTTCAATTTCTCATTAATGCAATTATCTAATCAACCAATCACATGGCAGTTGCTTCAATGCATTTAGGGGTGTGTCCTGGTCAAGACAATCTCCTGAACTCCAAACTGAATGTCAGAATGGGAAAGAAAGGTGATTTAAGCAATTTTGAGCGTGGCATGGTTGTTGGTGCCAGACGGGCCGGTCTGAGTATTTCACAATCTGCTCAGTTACTGGGATTTTCACGCACAACCATTTCTAGGGTTTACAAAGAATGGTGTGAAAAGGGAAAAACATCCAGTATGCGGCAGTCCTGGGGGCGAAAATGCCTTGTTGATGCTAGAGGTCAGAGGAGAATGGGCCGACTGATTCAAGCTGATAGAAGAGCAACTTTGACTGAAATAACCACTCGTTACAACCGAGGTATGCAGCAAAGCATTTGTGAAGCCACAACACGCACAACCTTGAGCCGGATGGGCTACAACAGCAGAAGACCCCACAGAGTACCACTCATCTCCACTACAAATAGGAAAAAGAGGCTACAGTTTGCACAAGCTCACCAAAATTGGACAGTTGAAGACTGGAAAAATGTTGCCTGGTCTCATGAGTCTCGATTTCTGTTGAGACATTCAGATGGTAGAGTCAGAATTTGGCGTAAACAGAATGAGAACATGGATCCATCATGCCTTGTTACCACTGTGCAGGCTGCTGGTGGTGGTGTAATGGTGTGGGGGATGTTTTCTTGGCACACTTTAGGCCCCTTAGCGCCAATTGGGCATTGTTTAAATGCCACGGCCTACCTGAGCATTGTTTCTGACCATGTCCATCCCTTTATGACCACCATGTACCCATTCTCTGATGGCTACTTCCAGCAGGATAATGCACCATGTCACAAAACTCGAATCATTTCAAATTGGTTTCTTGAACATGACAATGAGTTCACTGTACTAAAATGGCCCCCACAGTCACCAGATCTCAACCCAATAGAGCATCTTTGGGATGTGGTGGAACGGGAGCTTAGTGCCCTAGATGTGCATCCCACAAATCTCCATCAACTGCAAGATGCTATCCTATCAATATGGGCCAACATTTCTAAAGAATGCTTTCAGCACCTTGTTGAATCAATGGCACGTAGAATTAAGGCAGTTCTGAAGGCGAAAGGGGGTCGAACACAGTATTAGTATGGTGTTCCTAATAATCCTTTAGGTGAGTGTATAGTTTTAATGACATATCTCAATGACATAACATCTCATGAACCTTCCATTCATTGAAGAAAAAAAAATTGCACAAAAATATTAAGTAACTGTTTTCAACATTAATAATAATTTCTTTTCTTAAGCACCAAATTAGCAAATTAAATGTTAACAAAGTTTTGCTGATTTTATCTAACTTCAAGTGCTTATGGAGGGAAATACCTTCAAGGGAGAAGCGGTAAAGCTCATTGGTCAAGTTAGAGACAAGATCACCAGTGTGGCTCATTTCCCGCAGATAGTAAATCCGTTTGATGAAGTCTGTGACCACCGCATTGACCACATCTCCATACTGAACCGAGTCCTTTGGATGCAGCATGCGTTTGTTCAGCACTGTCCGTAGTTTGTACCATTTCTCTCCTTCTCTGTTAAAGAACACATTCTCTTTTCAGAAGGACAAAAAAAAAAAACACACACACACACAAAAAAAACATAACCTGATAAGTTCACATAACACCACACAGTTACATTAGCCAAATGCACTTTGGCCTCGTAAAATCTCCTGACATGATTCCAAAACAAATGTTATGGATACAGAACCATAGTGTCAAATGTTTTTACTCTGTGAAAGGGCCGTAGCCGATGCCTCTCATGTCACGGTACTCTGTCCACAGAGTCATGTCTCCTCTGGAAGGAAACTTCTCATCTTTTCTAAGGAGTTCCTCCAGTAAGTCTGCACTGTTTATTGAAATGGATTGGAAGTTTCCAGCATTCACTTTGTACAAGGGGCCATAGAGCTGTTTTTCATATAACTGGAGAGATGAAAAACAAGAGGTGAAGAACAAACAATATGTGCAAGTGAAGGAACAATCTGGTTGATTTTCATATAAATTGCATTACATCTCCTGTAACCGGTTCAGAGCAACAAATAAACAAGTATACTGAATTATTTAAAAGTGTTCAATTATACAGAATAAGACAGTTGTTTCCTTTCTATTCAGTGTCTGTAAAGGTAAAACAGTGACAGTCTGAGTACATAAAAGGAGGCAGAAATCATTTTAACAGTCCTGCAGTTACAGTCACATGATAAATAAACTACAGCTGTGTTATTATCTCTCAGTACCTGTAGCTCATGCATGCGATTCAGGTACCCTTTAAAGATCAGTCTGTACAACATCTTAAATGTTTTGATCTCTGGGAGGTCAGCCACAGTCTTGAGCTTCCCGTGGCTGTCCTGGACAGTGACAGAAGCAGCAGCATTTCCCACTACCCATCTCCTGATGTCCGTGCTTGCTGTTATGGGCCTCAGAAAACCAAATCCAATCCTTCTTTTTGCAGAGCTCAAGGCAAAACGAACAGCCATTATGGAAGCAGGGAGAAGAGTGAAGGAAACACCGATCCTCTTTTACATGAGAGGGAGAAGGAGGTGGGGCAAAAGCTTCTATAGTTAACCCTTCGCTATCTATTGTAATGTAATATTGTGAGGAGATTTGTTTTAAAATCTGAAACATCATTCTCATGCACATAATGATACTTCGCCTCTGGAGAATATAGACATTTACTTCACTCAAATAGACATTATTTACTCACCCTCGTGTCATACTAAAGCCATTGTCTTTTCTCTGTGGAACAAAAACGCTGCTCTTTTTCATACAATAAATGATGACTTCTTTTGTTAATTTTTTTCTTTGCGTTACACAAAAGGAATGAGGTCAAACAGGTTTGGGGTAAAGAGGGTAAGGAAACAATGACATTTCCTTTTCAATTCCTATAGGGCTGTAGTGAACAAACACAAACAAAAGGTTTTGAACCCAAAATCACGTACCTGTGTTTACAATGGATGTTTTGCCTGAAAGAAATTGTTGAATGTTTAGTACAAATTATTTCTTTCAATCACCTAAATTTTTTTTAGATAATGTATATAATATTGATGTTATGTACAGAAAAAAACAGATTTCTCTCTTAGCTAAATAAATATTATGTCCATTATTGGGCATCTCAAGAGAGCCGTAATTCACTGGCCATTTCTGCAAATAAAGCACATGACTTTAAACAAAGGCAAAGACAACTAGTGCATGTCATCTGTTATTACATAACCAATAACAATAACAAAGGCAAATACACAAATTTTCCACAAGCTGATTTTATTACTCCAATGTGTGAAGAGTCTTTATCCAGACGTAAATTTTAAAGAATGATTCAGCCAGTTTGCATCATTCAATAGTCTGTGTTGTTTCTGTAGGTCGTCACTTCTTGATCTCTGCAATGTTTTTGATGGAGCTAGCTGGGTCTGTCTTGTAGAGCATGAAGTGTCCTTGTACCTGAGCAGCACTGAGGTCTGTGTGTGCTGCCATTGCCTGCTCGGCGAACCACTCTGCCTCAGCCGCAGACTCCTGAGGGTAAAACCTCCGGAACAACTGAGTCAGCTGCCAGTGAGAACAGTGGCCCACGTACTGCTTCAGATCAACACGGCCAGGTCGGACAAGAGCCGGATCAAGTCTTCAGCACACAGAGGGAGGGGGAAAAAAAGAGAAATGGGAGAAAGGAAACTATACCACATCACCAATACCAAGAAAAACACGGTTACAGGTGTTCATGACTAGTGGGTACTTCAGTCATTATTACTGAATACATTATTTTTTAATATATATTATATATATATATATATATATATATATATATATATATATATATATATATATATATATATATATATATATATATATATATATATATATATAAAATAATGAAAATTATTTAAAAAAATAAATGTATCTATATATATATATTTATAAAGATTCCACTGTCAGGACTCTAGTTTGATCGTCAGCCTTTCTGTTGTGTTTGTGTCTTAGGTTGTCAGTTTCATTCACTCTTTCTAATCAGTGCTCTTGCTCTCCTCACACACAAACCTGTCTCCTGTTTTGCACTGATTTTCTCCACTACTTAATGCTTCTCTCTTTCTTTGCTTTTCTGTCAGTGTGTCTTAGTTACTATCCGTTTCACTACAGCCCAAAAAACCTTCTTGTTTTAGTCGTGCCTATATTGATGACTTAATATAATATTTTTAAACATAAAATATATTTTATGTTATAAATATATTAAAATGCATATTATTGTTATATAATAAATATATATTTTATGTATTAATGTATTTATTTTGTCATCAATTACTCGATTTAAGTGATCGTGTCCCTTCAGAAGATTTGGATTAAATTGCTCGATTCATATGGATTCCTTTTATCACTTTTTGAATGTTTTGATGCGTCAGAATTTTGGTTCAAAAGACTTTCAACGGAGGGACAGAAATCTCTCAGATATTTCATTAAAAAATATCTTCATTTGTGCTCCGAAGATGAACGAAAGTCTTATGAGTTTGGAACGACATGAGTTAGGACATGAGTTTGGAACGACATGATGAGTAATTAATGACAGAATTTTCATTTTTGGGTGAACTAACCCTTTAAATATAATATATATAATTAATACACATTTTGATAAATATTAATTTATCTGCCAATATGCAATCGTGAAAAAAAGCCTCAGATGAACAACACATGAGATATTACACGGTGTCATTATTTAACAAAAACTAGGCCAAAATGGAAAAGCCATGCGTGACAAACTAAGCACAGCCTTACTGCTTCCATAGGAATTAAGAGGGTAAATAGCAGCAAATCAAATGTCTTTGATTAATTGATCATAAACAAGTGTGAGCACCTCTATAAAAGTTTTGCCAGTAACAGTCAGGTGTGTGTTAACACAATGCCAAAAAGGGAAAGACATTACAGTCCCTCCAGAAAAATGTGGATTTTTTTTATGATTGTTGCGGGTAAAAATCCTTGATTTTGAGGCACGTTTTCTTAAAAAATGCGATGGAATATGCAAGATATTAATGCAATTTTATGTGATGAAATTGAGGGAACTTGCAAAAACTGCGGTTTGATGAAAAAGAGGGAAAAAAAGTGATTCCCCCAACACCCTGTTCTCACTAGGCTACTACCTTAATGTAAAGAGTCCTTTCTTTTTACTTCCTATGATACGCAAGCATACTACATCACAGAAAGTGCTGGGAACATTTAAGTTCTCATCTTGTTTTATTTCAGACCTTAATAAACACATCGCTCAACCTTACAAAACACTGACGAGTCAAACAAGTTCTGTAGCTTTACAAAAGGAATATGCTACATAAAATAAAAAATAAATAAAATGTGTGCTTCCTGTTTTACAGAGGTAGCTATACAAAACAGACATCTTCTGTTAAAATAAGTGCTTTCAATGCACAAAGTGTAATCTCTTACTGTAACTTTACATACTAATATGCTTACAACTGTACGGTTTTAAAAACTATGATTTAACCCACTGGTAACAAAAAAGTGCAATCTTACAATTGTAAAGTTGCATCAACACCTGAATGAAACAACAGTCCACTTTGAAAATGAAAACAGGGGCTGAATCCTAAATCGCCGACTAAAACCTCAATCACTATTTCCTACGTTAGTCCACTAATACAGTTCACTTGAAGGAGTGAATGGGACAGCCGCTGTGTGAACATCGGCTGTACACTCGTTCCTGCGGTGCAATGTGGGATTGAATGAGTGCACTCAGTAACGTCCACTATGCTTTCGGACACCACTATAAATGGCTGTCCCTTCAAATAATGCCAAATAATTGAGGGTATAGGGGGCGATTTCGGATTCAGCCTATAACTGCGCAGTCTCTAACATGGGCGGAGTTTGCAGCTTTTCGATGATGTTTACGTCGCGTAATTACGTCACTTCATAACGTTCCCATGGCAATAGGGGGAAATGGCTGCTCTTGTGTGAAGTAAACGCAACATTTTTCAACTTTCTGCCAAGATATATGTGACTTTTTTGCAACAAAATGCGGGGATTATGAAATCATGCGCGCGGAAATCGGCAATTTATGCGGCGTATTTGAAAAAATGCGGACTTTGGCTGATTATGCATTGAATTCTGCGATCGCATGATCACGTTTTTCTGGAGGGACTGACATTAGCAATGGTCTTAGAGAAGTAATTGTTGCTGCCCATCAATCTATGAAGGGATACAAGGCCATTTCCAAACAATTTGAAATTCATTATTCTCTAATAAGGAAGATTGTTCACAAGTGGAAAACATTCAAGACGTCCCAGCAAACAATGTCTTTGGACAGACAAGACCAAAGTTGAGATGTTTGGCTATAATGCACAACGCTACAATTACAACAGAAAAGCTAAAAAAGAAATTAAAAAAGGTGCACTGGCCCAGCCAAAGTCCAGACTTCAACCCGACTGAAACGTTGCAGCGGGACCTTAAGAGAGCTGTGCATAAACAAATGCCTGCAAACCTCAAAGAACTGATAAGTGGGTCAAAATTCCTCCAGGATGATGCAAGAGACTGATAATGTTATACAGAAAAATGATTTCTTCAACTTATTGCTACTAAAAGTGTCTCCACAAGCCATTTAATCATAGGGTGTACTTTTTGTCACACATGGCTTTTCCATTTTGGCTTTATTTTTGTTAAATAAATAATGACACTGTAGTTCATGTGAGGTTGTATTTAGGTAAGCAATAAGGTACTTGAGGCTGTGCTGTATGGTGAATAAGTCACGGCTGAAGGGTGTTAGGCACGACACGAAGCAGAGAAAGTTGTTGTGAACAGAGGAACAAGACGCTTGTTAAAAGGACAAGATATCATAGTGGACATTCAAATTGATTTTTTTATTATGAACATAGGACTGACCTAAAGGAAAAGACTATATCTAAATGTGGGTAATAAACTCGGTCACTCGTTCTCTCTCTCACAATACTCTACATAATACAGCAAGCTTCAATGAACAATATCAATGAGAACACACGTTTACGTTGCTAAGAGTGGTTGCTGCGTAGTGATACAGAGAACCATCGGGTGAACCGGTAATAGACGTGAATCAGAATCAAAGACTGGAGCTAACCGTTGTATGCTAAAGACCAGATGATTTTATTATGTTTTTATACATAAAACCATACAATTCTAGAGGGTGTCCTCTCTTTTTCACATGACTGTATCTGACTATCAATATCTCCCACTGTAAAACAAACTTTACTGCCACTAATTTTAAAATTATTAGCGTCAAAAGGGCAAGGACAATTAGGATTTTACATTCCAAAGCACATCAAACAAAAAGGTATTGTGTAAATAATGATGAACAAGTTGCAGTAATAAGTTTTACCTGTCAATGAAATTAGTTGTCATAAACACAATCCGGGCCTCCGAAGATGCCACTCCATCCAGAGCATTCAGAAGTCCACTGAAAGTGAGCCTTCCCATGCCCTGATAGGCCAGTGGACCTGTGAGAACACATGGCCAGGAAGATTGAATTACATCAACAACTGCAGAAATATTCCACTGTACTGTTATATGGCCCAACCTAGATTATCATGCTTAATCACATGTGATTGTAATTACATGGTCTATTGTTATCATTCATTTATATTATAAATAGACAGTGAGTATTAAGAAGCACTACAGTTTGGAAGACATACTCTCTGTAGGCAGAAGCTCCCGGCTGACGAAGGCTGCATCCACGTCCTCTAGCAGGATGATGCTTTGCTGCGGAGCGACACTCAGCAGGTGGTTGAGACGATCGTCAGACAGGCTGCGGTCACTGAGACTCATCAGACAGATGCTGTAACCCAGCTCACCTGCCAGCGCAGTTCTGAAATACCACCAGAATGGTAAGACTTGGGACTCCAAATTGCACTTTTGCTCTATGCTTAAAATTGCTTTTTGCAACCATACTATACATTTTTTAAAAAGTCAGATGTAATTTACACTGCATGTATAAATAGCAGCATGTCTGTCTAGGAACATATACTATTAAAGAATAATACATACAGTATATACATAATATTACAGATATATACACTACTATTCAAAAAGTTTGGGGTCTGCAAGATTTTTTTAAATGTTTTTTTTTTTATGTCTCTTAAGCTCACCAAGGCTGCATTTATTTGTTCAAAACATTGTGAAATATTAGTACAATTTAACTGAACTATTTTGTATTTTAATACATTTAAATTAAATGTATTCCTGTGATGGCAACACTGAGTTTTCTTCAGTTTTCAGTGTCACACGATCCTTCAAAAATCTTTCTAATATGTCGAATTGCTGCTCAAGAAAAATTTCTTAGTATCAATATTGCAAGCAGTTGTGCTGCTTAATATTTGTGTGGAAAATGTGTCCTCGCTGAATGAAAGAATTAATTCTTACTGACCCTAAACTTTTATATAGAATTGTCATAAACACAATTCAGGATGATATTTATTTATAATTGAACATCACTGGCCACTGTTGTTGTACCTTTGTCTGACTGCACCAGACTACTGGGGTTCAAATCTACACTCTGTATAAAAACAATACTTTATAAAGACACTATTATTTATTCATAGCAACATGAACTGTAAAGAAATTAACTGCACTTACATAAAGCTGCTCTTTCCACAGCCTGGGGGTCCATACAGCAGATACCCCCTCCTATATGGAATGCCTTATTGAAGCATATTCAACAACAAAACTGAAATTAGAGATGAAAACATAAAACAAACACAAAAGCAATACTTTTATTTATTACAATGCTTTCTAGTGACATTAGAGACGTGTACACGCCTATTTTCCTGATATGGAAGTTTAAAAAAGGATTTTGACTGTAGTTATCATTTCCTAATTCACCTCTGTCAGTGTACCACTTAGGATTGCCTATGAATTCCTTTACATCATCCACAATCCTCTCAGCCACACCATTCTCCAGCACAACTGAAGACAGGGGTCGCCGTCGCCTTGGAAACCCAAATGGCCTCCACTCCGCTCCAAGCGCAGTGTACATCACAGTCCGGCCCTCTTCCTGCTTTAAAGCAAGTTCACGTGCTGCATGGACACAGAATCAATCATTTAAGGGTTAGTTTACACAAAAATAAAAATTATGTTATCATTTACTCACCTCCATGTCATTCCAAACCCATAATACTTTGTTCATCTTCAGAACACACATGAAAATCTGTGAAAATGAAAAGCTTTCTGTTCTTGAATAAAAGTCTAAATTCAATCTGTTCATCATATAAAGTGATCGTGTCTCTTCAGAAAGTGTGGACTAAATGAAAATCTCTTTATGAACGTTTTGAAGCGTCAAACTGGTAGTTGCATAGACTGTCAATGGAGCAACAGAAAAGCTCTCAGATTTCTTTAAAAAGATCTTAATTTGTGTTCCGAAGATGAACGAAACTCTTATGGGTTTGGAACATCATGAAGGTGAGTAAATGCTGATTCATTTTTGGGTGAACTAACCCTTTAAGGCTGCAAGACATTTCTAAAGAATTCAGCTGACAGTCACATACCTTCTTGAAGTATGTTGAAGAATATCTGCCGGTCTCTGCCCAGAGCAGTGAAGGTGACGGACTCCCAGGGTGTTCCAGTGTGCAGGTCCACCATCTGCTTTTCCCTGGTCCTCTCCACTCTGATCCACTTCCTGCCATACCTGAAAACACATAGCCTCAATTAGTGAGATGAATATCTAGATGTGCTGCTTTGATCCCTGAGAGGAAGATCAAATCAGCAACATATCAAATGTAAACTGTCTAAGGTAACATCGCAATACAAACACAAATATAGAATGCAAGTAACAGAACTGCACATTGACTGTTAATACTAGTACTAAGATACCAGCCAGCAGTAATAAAAATATTAGTATTATAAATATAGCCACATAAATTGTGATCTTACCAAATGATGTGGTTGCCTGGACTTGGATGGAAATCAAACTGTGTATGGACTCGCCCACTCTCATGCTGCATATATGAGGTTTCAACACTCAGATGCTGGGTGTGTTTGGCATGTTTAGTGATCCAGCTTAAGAGCCAGTGATAACTTTTATCTCTGCTGGGGACCTCCAGTGTGATCATGTAATTTCTCCTTAAGAAGATCATGCCGACCTGTGCCCCCTTTCTGGCAACTGCAAGTGCTGTGCCAATACCAACTAGCCCAAATCCTGCCCCAAAGTAAGGGTTGTCCTTCAGGGCTCCAATGAAATCTGACAGGGTCATGATGAAGGTGTCTTCAGGTTTTCTTAAGCAGTTACGAAAAGTCTTTTTGTCCCTTCCATACAATATGCATCCTGCATTCACAGCAAATGCGGTGAAACTATTTTCATCTTAATTTTAATGAGAGACTGATAAAACATACAAGACTGTCACTAATCAGGTCTATATATATATTTTTTACTTAAATGCTGAATTAAAAAGTCACTATACTCACGGTAGTGCAAATATTACAGCGCATTTTACAAACAACATTTCCTCTGCTAACTTAAAACAAACGAAAAAGGTGCGAATCAGATAAATAGTGCAAAAAAAAGCAGAGGCCGCCTACAGTAAACAATCGTTCTCTCTCATTGCAGCGTGAACTAATCGTTCTTTTGGGTGAGTCGAATCTTTTCAGTGACTCGGATGAACCGATTCACAACTCAGTCCTATTCTAAATTCTTTTTTCTTACAAAAAAAAAAATCACAGCATTAAAGCAATACAGACAGACATGGAAACAACTAAACACAAAATATACAAATATACACATTCAAGCTGTGAGGGTAACATAAAACAACAACAACAACAATATAATACATTTACACATTAAGAGGACAAAAAGTTGAATATAGAGATACAGTTTTCACTGCATTGGGATTAACAGCTTTGGACAGTTTCCATATACTTGTCTAGATCATCTTTGAATAGAGAAAAGATAGGCTTAGATATAGATAGGCCAGTATACTTTTGCTTATGTATATGAAATTTGGCTAGTAGGAAACACAAATTATGTAATATTTCCCAATGTTCTCTTTTGAGTAGTCAAACAAATCAAAGCAAACATCTTTAAAACAGAAAGAAAAGTCACGTACAAAATAAGACTGGGTAAACATAATTTCTCTGTGTGGGTACATTACCAAAACAGGTGTTCTTGTTTTGATTCAAGATTCAAGTGGGTCTTCAAATCTTCCTCAGAAGAGTGACAAAAACTGCAATCCACCTCAATTATTTATATTTACTAAGATTACTTTGGTTGAGTAACATTTGTGAATTCATTTAATTTAATTTATTTTACTTTATTGGTAAGCAAATACTTGTGAGACAAAGCCCATGCTTTCTACCACTGTATATTGTCTACAATATTATTCCAATATGGTATTATATAAGGAATTGTTATCCTACTCTAAATTCGTTTTTAACGAGTTCTTTCAGACAAACTGTTCAAAAGAACCGATTCACTAAAATGAAATGGACAAATCACATGGCGACCTCTGTGTTATTTCCGTTGTTCGGGAAAATAGTTCCGTATGAAATGTGTTTCGTATTGATAGTTCCGTTGTGACTGTTTACGACGCAGTCTCGTTATGACACTTTTAGGTATTCTTATGAACAGTTAACTGTAGATTTTTTGGTATTTTATAATTGATGATTCTTCAACATGTACACAAAATTATTGTAAAAAATAATTTTCCTCTTTGAACAGAAAAAGCCCAGAAATGACGCCGCTTACATTGTTTCCATCTTCACAACTGAAGGTAACGTTACCGGCAATTTATTATCATATTATTTAAGTAATGAGTATAATAAAGGTTTTTTATTTAATGTGAGCACTGTAATTGTATCTTGATTATGACCAATTTGAGCAGTTTGCTGTAATTGAACCTATCTTCAGCTCTTCCTTTAAAACGCGTTGTTTATTTGTTTATCAGAGCAAATGAAACACGAACCCAGGCGCAGTAGGTCTAAAATCTGTTTAATAAACATGTTTGCTCCAACAAAACCTCCTCTCAACTGCTCAAATATTACTATAGCACTGTATTAATTTGTATACTGTACATTGCTTTACGTCCTTTATGTCAAGCACCCTGATCAGTTTTTAATCTCAAGTCTGGTTTTCCAGAAACCATTCAATCACTTGATCTCATTGGTGATGCAGAACACCCTGAGAGACAGAAACACTTCATGGTCCTGATGCTGTAATAGAATTTTACCCCTCTTGATAGTAGACTTTATCCCTTACTGACTGATGTCCTGTGAAGTTTAACCCAAATTATAACATGGACCAACAAGAGCCTGGATGTGATGCAGAACAATTCCTGCATGTGGAAAATGATGCCACAGATAGACCTGAAGGTAAAATGCAATTAAGTGTGTGCGTGTGTATATATAATGTGTGTGCTTATTAATTATACATTCATGCGTGGGTCTCTGGAATATTTTGATTGGTCAGTTGCTAGATTCACATCTCTCATATCACTCTTGCAACTCACATCAATGTTTGGTATTTGTTTATTTCTATATAAATATGTCATACAATCAGTCAGTTATGATCTTGCAAAATCTCGTATCACCCTGAAGGAGGTAATTTTGCAATAATGACAGGCTGACAATACATTATCCCACAGGTATGAATTTGTTTTTTGTTGATTAAGTATTTTAAATTTTCTTTCTGTTGTAGTTTTGACGGATATGCCTGTGCAGCCAAGAAGCAGGAAAATTTTTGGCCAAAAATTGAAAGTTTCAACAAAAAAGGGAAAAAAAGCTACCACCATTACCCAAGGAAAGTCTCCATCTAAAGGTAAATACCAGGAATGTTATGAAATGTTGTGATTAAAATAATTGTAATCCAGGTCTGACCAGGTACCATTTTTCTATTTAGCGGGACTTGTTGCAGAAGGCACTGAACACATGTTTCGCACCCACATCTGCTCCGAATGCAGACGCTGCTTCAAGACTCGCTCCCATTTGATAGAACACATGCGCATCCACTTTCCCGACCCCACTCTGCAATGCCCCACCTGCAAACACTATTTCACCAGCAAGAGCAAGCTGCGCATCCACATGCTGAGAGAGATGGGACAGAAACTGCACCAGTGTCATCTATGTGAGTATAGAGCGGTGGAACGCAACTCTTTGCGACGACACCTTGCCAGTGTGCACGGGCATCAAGAGGATGATGCTCCCAATGGAGAGCTGTTTATGTGCCCAACTTGCCAAAAGACATTCAGTCGGAGTCAGGCATTAAAGAGCCATATGAAGTCTCACAATAAGACACAAGATGGACAGCCATTGCTTTGCTTTCATAAAGGCTGCTCATTTCAGTGTACAGAAAAGAAGCAGCTTCAAAAGCATGCATTAGATGCTCACCAAATTGAGGCTGTAGAGTGCCGTCATCATGCATGCGGCGCCTTCTTCAAGAGCCAAGAAGACATGGAAAAACATTTCCGCACGCATCAAGCTTATCACTGCCCCCATTGTGACTTCTCAAGCTCAAATAAGAGCCATTTTCAGCAGCACAAGAGACAAGGACATCCAGGACAACAAGAACTGAACTGTAGCTTCTGCCCTTTCTCCACCCTCAACCCTGTAGAGTTCGATCAACATGTTGGTCACTTTCATGCCAATGAGAAAACACAACACTGCCCGCAGTGCAGCTTTGTAACAGCTCACAAAAGAGTCCTGAAAAGACACATGCTGATGCATACTGGTAAGATATTCAGTGCTTATAGGGATAGGTCACTCAAAAGAAAATGCGATAATCATTTATTCACACTTGTCATTCCAGCCCTGTATAATAATTTTTTTTATTTTTTATGAAATACAAAAGACATTAGGATCTATTCCATACAATAAAATACATAAACGTAACGGAAGTAGTCCATACAAAATGTATGATATATTCCAAGTATTCTGAAGTCATAATATATTTGTGTGAGAAACCAAATTAAATGTAGGTATCTTCCCCTCTGCTGTAGCTCTCAAATTTCATAGCATTCGCACAAAGCTATAGTTTGGCTGCGGCAACATTGAAATACTGTATAGCACAAAAGTTTACTTGGATTGCTTTTATGATACTTTTAAAGTGTTTTTGTGGATATTCCACTTTACATAATACAGGGTTTGAAATGAGATGATAGTGAGTAAATGATTTATTTTTGAATGAACCATTCCTTCAGAATTTCTCATTGGCCATGGCTGGACAGATTGAACATTTGTATTTACAGGTGAAAAGCCCCACAAATGTACGCAATGTGACTTCAGATGCCGCGATGAGACGTACCTTTCAAAGCACATGCTGACGCACTCCAATGACAAGCAGCACATGTGCTCAGAATGTGGATATGTTACAAAATGGAAACACTATCTCAGTGTCCACATGCGTAAGCACGCAGGAGATCTGAGGTTTGTACCTTGATAGTAATAAAAAAAATAAAATAAAAAAAAACATTTCAGTTGATTTTACTGAAAACATTGTACTGACCTGGCTCTCTTCTCTCTCAGGTACAAATGTAATCAGTGTCCATATCGTTGCCATCGCATCGACCAGCTGAACAGCCATAAACTCCGTCACCAGGAAAAATCCCTGATCTGTGAGGTGTGTGCGTACTCCTGTAAGAGAAAAACTGAACTGCGCAACCATATGCAGCTGAAGCATTCCACGGTCGCAGATCCCCAACCTCCTGTTTACCAGTGCAAGTTTTGCCCTTACACAACAAAGTACCGGCAAGCCCTGCATAACCACGAGAACTGCAGGCACACCCGGACACGCGTGTTCCGCTGCGCGCTCTGCCACTACACCACATTTAGCAACACCGGCCTCTTCCTACACAAAAAGAAATCTCACGGATATGTGCCCGGAGATGTGGGGTGGCTTGAGAAGTATGCAGAGAAAGAGAAAGAGCAGAGCTCTGCGGATTTGACACAGAACTTTTTTTCCAAAACAACAGCACCTCAGACTTCAGATTCAGAATATAGGGAAGAATCAGGTCATACAAAACAGACTATAGATGACTCACAAGATATGTCTATAAATGATAATGAGGATGAAGCAATAGCAGCCACTATTGGACGAACTGAGGAAAGGACTTTAGTACAGCAGGTCAGTCTTGGTGTTGAGTCTGCAAAAGAAGAAGCAAGTAATCTTTCTGAAGGACATCCAACTGATGAAGAACGGTGTGGCACCCCACTTTTTACTTCCCAAACCAGCACGGATAGCACACAAATGATACTTGCTGAGACGGTAAACATACAGGACACTGCATTTGATGCACAAGTTAAGGATCATGTTGGATTGCATACAATCCATCAGAACTTCCCAGAACCATCAGTTGAGGATGATGATGTCAGTGCAGCTTGTGAGGATCAAAGTGACTCTGAAGACCTGCCACCAGTGACAGAAACTGTAAGGAGAAGGGAGGGACTCCATCAGGATAACTCTGTAGAGCCCTCAGCTTCTGAGACTCGTCTACAGGTCATGAGAAAACAGGATAAAGACCAGGCTGAAGCACTCGTACTAGAGGGCAGGGTACAGATGCTTGTCGTCCAGACGCGGGACAATATGTATCAGTGTAGCCGTTGCTCCTATGTGACCAGGAAACAGGCAGCATTAATCCGGCACTGCAAGTCATCTTGCCAGGTCATGAAAGCAGGACTACATTGCCAGGACTGTGGCATGAAGTTTAAACAGCAACGTTCTTTGAACACCCATCGTATCAGGAAATGCCTGTCATTGCTGAGTGGCAGAAAGAAGTTTGATTTTGCAAGCACTGTAGGTAAATCAGGGAGTTGTGTAGGTAGTACAGGGAGTGATGCATCCATACAGATACAGAGTATGACGCATAAATCAGGATCCCTCAAAATACAACCTGAACCTTTTAAAGTCACTGATTCTACAGATTCAAGAGTACACGGTTCAGCTGAACCTGAAGGCCTGCTGTCTTCTGTAGTAAATGAGACTGATTCACTGACAAGCACATCCAAAGTAGGGAAGGCAACTGTCGGGAGTAGAAACAAGCTAGTGGAAGCGGAGGGATCGGTAAATGATGAGACCTCTGGCTATATTGAAGATGATGGTAGGTATACTTGCAGAAAATGTCTTTTCTCATCTGTCAGGAAAGTCACAATAGAGCGGCATCGTGCAACATGCAGCGGAAACACCCATAAGGTACAACTGGCTGAAATCAGAGAGCAGTTTGAGCAAGAGGATAATCCTAGTGACTCAGACCATGATGAGGAGGAAAATGGGGCAACTGACTCAGAAAGAGATTCAGGAGAAGAAGAGAGACCTCCAAAACCCAAACCTCGATTCTCATGTCCCAACTGTCCTTTTCTCTGTCACCAGAAGAGAGCTCTAGCAAGCCATGAGGTAAAGGGCTGTTTAAAACCAGGTGAATTACAGTGTCCGCACTGTTCATTTGTTGCCAAAACAGAAAAATCTCTCAACCATCATATACTGTGTCATAAGAAAGACAAGAAGGCTACTAGAGATAACATTTCTGGCAATCTTCAGTGCAATCTTTGCTCCTTTACCTGCAAACAAAAGCGCTGCCTGACACAGCACGTTGCCGTGAAGCATGATGGAGTCCGTCCTCACCGATGTCGCTTCTGTTCATTTAGCACAATTCGTCGCTACCGGCTGGAGGCCCACGAGTCTCTGCACACAGGTGTTGGGAGACATAGCTGTGAACTTTGTGGCCAAACTTTCGGCACCACGTCCAGACTACGCTTACACCATCAACGCATTCATGACAAACAGGCAACGCACTTCTGTTCACTTTGTGATTACAGAGCATATAACCTCAACGACATAAACCGACACAACTTGAGCTGCCACACTGGTGATCTTGCCTACAATTGCGGCCAATGCAATGCACGTTTCAGCTCTGAAGTTGCCCTGAAGCAGCACTGCAACAGAGCACATCCAGATGCTAACAGCCTGTCTTGCACCCAGTGTAACTTCACCTGCAGCCGCCAAGCTGCCCTCAAAGCACATATGCAGAGTGAACATTCTGAAATCAAGACAAAAGATCCTCAAGATGGTCCGGAAAAACAAAGTAAGATATCCATCACGCAGCAGTGCTTGGTTTGTTCCTTCAGCACCCATAAAAGGCTTCTTCTGGTCCAGCACATGTTAGATGAGCATGAAGATGGCCCAGCAGAGGAGAAAACTCTGAAGTGTGACGTTTGTGGTTTCTCTTGCACCCACCAAGTGGTGTTTGACCAGCATGTGCGATCACATGGAGGAACCTGCCTCTTTAAGTGCACTGAATGTGAGTTTTCCACCAGGAACAAACAGAAGATCACATGGCACATTCGAATCCATACAGGAGAGAAACCTTACCACTGTGAGATGTGTAACTATGCATGTGCTGATCCTTCAAGACTAAAGGTATGTATGACTATTTAGCTAAGATGGTGATTTAAAGGAACACGGCGACTTTTTGGGACTTTAGCTTATTCACCGTATCCCCCAGAGTTAGATATGTCTAGGAACTATTCTCTCATTCCTGCGTAATGATCAAGGAACTTTGCTGCCGTACCACGGGTGCAGCAGCGCAATGATATCACGCAGCGCCTGAAAATAGGCTAACTTCCGTCAACATAACCAATGTGACAACCTGCTTGCACAGAGAGCGTGCTGGGGACTATTTTCCGGCGCTGCGTAATATCACTGCGCCTGGTGCACCCATGGTACGACAGCAAAGTTCCTTGATCATTACGCACCAATGAGAGAATAGTCCCTGGACATATCGGTCTAGAAAATCGCAACTTTTAATTTTCCATCAGTCATCTACAGTACACGATGTAACCATACACATCACAACATGTAAATAGGAAAATTATGGCGTTGTTTTGTCACTTATTGAGCAGTAGGCTAGCTGGAGCCGTTTGCTTCCAGTCTTTGTGCTAAGCTAGGCTAGCGGTGGGTCCGTCAAACAGAGTTATTGGATGCACGGAGATGAGAATGGTATGTATGGACTTATCTAACTCTGGGGGATACAGTGAATAAGCTAAAGTCCCAAAAAGTCGGCGTGTTCCTTTGAGGATTGGGTATTTGGGTTATGACATTCAATTCTGTTGGTGCTCTTTATTTTAGTATCATATGAGGATTCACAAGGAGGAACGCAAATATCTCTGCCCAGAATGTGGCTACAAATGCAAATGGGTTAACCAACTAAAATATCACATGACAAAACATACAGGTATGTGCTATACTCTCTAACTTAATCTAACTGTAAAGTTCCTGTACACCTTAATGTTTTTACCCGTTTCTAACAGGTGCCAAACCGTACGCATGTGAGGACTGCGAGTACCGCACTAACCGTGCAGATGCCCTGCGCATCCACCGGGAGACACGCCATAGAGATGTGCGTTCCTTCATATGCGAGAAGTGTGGAAAGGCTTTCAAGACGCGCTTTCTGCTCAAGACACACCAGAAAAAGCACAGTGAGGAGCGGCCTTACGTGTGCTCTGTATGTCAAAGGGCATTCCGCTGGCCTGCGGGTCTTCGCCATCATTACCTGTCCCACACCAATCAGCTACCATTTAACTGCCTCCACTGTCCCTACCGGGCCAAACAGAAATTTCAGGTTGTGAAACACCTTCAGAGACACCATCCAGACGTGCCTGTCCAAGATGGCGTGGGTAAAGACCAAGAGGCCTCTAGTATGAATACACAGAAGACATGGACTGAGGAAGAAGAGAGACAAGAGGATGGTCAGACTGCTTTATAGAACAGCAATTGACATTTGTTCATAATGTGAAAGAATTACATGTCATTGTCTTAACCCTGATTCAAACCACAGAGAATAAAATGATCTTTTACAGTATGCTTATTCCTTTAAGGCATTAAAAACATTTACCTGGGCATGTTCATAATTAGAGTATATGAGTCATTTACTTGCTTTTGGGTTATTTATAAAAGGCACTTTACCATGCTCAATTACATAAATTCAGATACAACCTGCATTCTACCCTTATTATGTACCTTACAAACAGAAAAAACAATAGTCCTGATTATCAGTACACTCAATATTGCATAGATTAAACAATTGAAAGTAAAACCTGCATTTACCAAATAAGCATTTTTGCACCATTCTTGAGGGTCTTTTTGGTGAGGATGAACTACAAACACCATGCAATTACTACAGAGACAAATGCTATACTATTTGCTATACTTAGTGTTTAAATAGGTTTGTTCAAATGATTGCCAGCATTTGTTTTTTTAAGTATTTTTGAGCAAAGCACAACATTTTTATTCTACCTTTTTACAATTTACAGATTTGTCTGAGAAATATTAGCTCTTCAGAACAAGTTTCAAGCATTGTAAATTAAACTTCTGGAACTGTGAAATCACATCTCTGTGATTTTGATCTGAACATAGATGGAGGATGGATGGATACTGCGTTCCGTCTTTGGACAACAGATGCACATGACGATATCCTGTAAAGACAAACTTTTTATTTGCAAGAAAGCCAAATTCATTTTCAATTATTAAAATTATTATAAAGACACTGAGTCTCATTCACTAATAATTGCATACAAGCATTCTTATTTTAGCAGAAAAGATTTTCAAGATTATATTCATACACACACAGATTTAGTATTTCATGTCATTACATTGTTTAGAGGAACAAATGGATTTTTTTGTTTTGTTTTTGCTTTGAAAAATTATATATTATTAATGTGTTATGCTATATATGAAAAAATGAAATGACATGTATAGGCAACAACAATGGGATTTTTAATTCACCAATCAATGTTCAGGTTTCAGATTTTTTTTAACCAAACTTTGTTTAAAGATGATTCTCAACTGTGTTATGAAAGATATAATGGAATGAATTGATATAGCATTTTACTTGCAATCTGTGGGCAAAATAGCCATAGATGGGTTTTCCCATGCAATGTATCTATCTAATTTGCATATTAATGTGTTCTTGGCGCAACATGTAATGAAAAAGAAGTGTAATAACGGGAGTAATAGTTGGCAACATTTTCATAATATCTAAAATTTTATAGGAACATTGATATGTCATTTCCCTAGTCACTGTTTTGTAACAGAAAGTCATATTTTGATTAGAAACCCCATAACATTTTTCTGAGATGTTGATTTATAACATACAATTTAATTGATAATTACAAAATATCATATTTCCATAAGAGTGCTAAATTTGACCATTCAGTCATTTTTAAAGACCAAGGAGAAGTTGTTATCCTGGTGAAACCTCAAAATGGTATCTCTGAAAATCCCTGAATGTGCTCTTTACAGGACATCCAGACTTAAGCCTGTGACATGTATGGTGTCAGAGAAATATAACATCCTCGTACGAGGACAGTGGCACCCGGGTTATATTTATAGATGAATGAGGATTTCTGCGTGGCAACGTTCATACAAAGGTTTGCATGGTTAGTGAATGAGACCGTTTCTTTTGTTAAAAGATCATGTTACTGTCCTTAATATGGGCCTACCTGGTTGAATACAGGTAAAAGGAAGAGTGTATTGCCCTATGAAGTCATTCCTAGATGCTTTATCATAGTCTTCAACTACAAAACGCACCAGTGCCAGCTCAGGGGTGTGGATTGTGAATTGCAACGTTTCGTTCCAACATGGGTTAAATCCTGTCCAGATGAAAAATAACAGAAAAATCACAGCGAGTAGCAGGAATTGAGGAATTAGCAGGGTTCCAATGGTCTGTAAATTATGGAAATTAGTCAAGAAAATGTCTATTTCCACAGTAAAGTTACATACTGAACTCTTAATAACAGTTTTGCCAACAATTTTTCATTTGTCTAGCTTGAAATGATTTGGAAACACCAAATTCAGACCATTTCCTCACCATTGTTGTCAATGTGCTTGGTCTCCTGTTTGGCTTGATCCAGAGGAACGCCATGAATTTCCACCCTTACCAGGGGGTCTACAATGGACCAATCTTTTTGCTTTACTTTAGGGAGCTGTTGTCCACTAATAACCTAAAAAAAGAAAAGAAAAAGAACAATCAACAACAACAAAAAAAAATCTCAAGTGAAGTGCTGAAGGAACACAAATACTTTAATACCTTAACAGAGAACAGTAAAGGTTGGTAATCCTCACGTTCCTTAGGTTTTTCGGGATCAAAGGGTCTCTCTCTGTTGCGTAGTATCTCAGGTTTCAGGACGTAGCCACTGCAGTCATTCTGAGTAAACAGCCCATCATTAAGATCCATTTCCATTCCTGCTGTCTGGAAGTTTAATGCCACTATGAAACAGAAACACATTACAGTAAATACACTGTCCACTTTACAACACATTAGCTATGTTTCCCTGATCCTCTTTACATGGAGTGTACATAAGGTTTGTCTGCCATGCTCCCTTTCTTCCACTCTGTAGTACTGACATAATGGTGTGTAATTCAATATCTGCCATACTGACCAATCTGGCATCCTATGTTCCACATGTCCACTGGACAGTAATTTGATGAATCCGTCCTCATTCCACTTGGATACACTCTTGTCAGCTGCCTGGTGTTATGGAGCACAAAATCTGAACCTGACAAAAATTCAGAATTTCATCATCCACTTTACATAATATTTATATTTTTGTATACAAATGAAAAGGCAAAAAGGTGCTTAATCTCCTTTTGTGTTTCACAGAAAAAATAACAGCGCACAGATTGAAACATGAGATTGAATATACAGTATACAGACAAGACTAGATTCAAGAGTTTTATTTGTCACATACACAGTTATACACAGAATATACAACCGGCAGTGAAATGTAAACTATCCCTTTAAAAGACTTTCTGACCTGCTTCCTTGGAATATTTACGGGCTTTAGACTCAGAGAACGATGACATCTCATCAGGTTTAGCAGAGGTGCGGGAATGCTCAAAGCTGTGGAAATGTACGCTCTTACAGAACATAAGGTCTGAGAGCTCCTTGCATAGATTTTGCTTCGATTTCTACATAGGGGAAAAAGCAAACAATCAAAAACAATGTTAAACAGGGAAGTGGAAAACAATAACGGAGCTTCTACCGCTGGTACCTTTGCATCTGTTGGTGGACTCTCCGATGCCGGACTGTCCTTGTTCATTTCTGCTGCTTCGTCCTCATCACTGACTTCACCTGTGAGGCTCTCTGACTCATTTCCAATCTTCTTCCCTTTTAACAGGATTTTCCTCTTAAGTGCCTGAAAGAAATAAGACAACAAATACACCTGTTTGACATCCCTTTTATTAAATAGTAATATAGTATTATATAAATATAGAATTTTATCTATATATAATTTAAAATGAGATGTTCTGTAAAAAAAAAAAAAAAAAAAAAAAAAAAAACTTCATAAATAAAATATATAGAGACAGTATGAAGTGAAAATGCTGCTATTTTAATTTTCTAATTTAATTCAAATAAAATATATATTTTCATTACAAATTATATTATCTGCATTACAATCTGAGTCAGAATTTGAACAATTTGCATTGCACTTTTTCATATCCTATACTTACTTTTTATTTCCAGGTTTAACTGAGAAAATTTTCAATATGGGTTTCTGACTTTTATACTTATTAATTTTGTAATATACTTGTTAATATTGTATTAACAGATTAAAAACAAAACAATATTCAACAATAGTGTGATGTGAATCTTTGTCATATGTGACCATCAATAGTTAATGAAAGTGCTCATTGCAGTATAAGTATTGATTATAATTCAATTCAATTCACATGTATTTGTATAGTGCTTTTCACAATACATATCGTTTCAAAGCAGCTTTATAGAAAATGCATGTGTCTAAATTACAATTTAGAGTGATCTGTTATCAGTGGTGACTGTGTCCAAGTACTATACAAATCACGCAGTTATGTATTAATAATTATAAGACCATAGATTATTGTGAGTCATCCATGTTTTTCAAACAGAAGTCAATAAGAGCAGTTAAGTGAAGTGCACCACGATCTATACAGCCCTGAGCTCACCTCTGGGGATGGGAGTTCACTGGCCACTTCGGCGTCTGCTATGCTTGTCAGCAGCATATTGCCCAGGATATCTCTGAAATGTCGAGCCATTACTTCCTGTTGCTCTACGCTGCAGTGGTTTTCAATGGACACAATGAGAGGATACTCAGATGCCTGAAAACAGGAATGATGGGAAGATTAAGAAATCTAGAAATAGATTATAATGTATCTGTGCAAATAATTTATATGAACATCAACAACAACATTAATGTAAATAACAATGTTGGTACTAATATTAATAATGCTGACAACACTGTTAATAATTATTAATAGATATTATTATTAATAATGATAATATCAATATATGTTAATATAAATATATAATACAAATAATTATGTATTTGTACAAGTGTTGGGGCATAGAAATCACCTTGAAGGCATAATTTGCAATAGCAGTAATCACGTCTTTGAGGAGAATCTTAGATGTAAATGTGTGTCCATGATAAACTACCGGCTCCTCATTCGATCCATTCCAGCAGTCCACTTCTACACACCTGCAGCCTCGCTTCAGAGCCCTTCAGATGTTCAACCCAGCACAAATCAACAACCACAGTCATGAACACATAGAACAAAGCACAATGCATTCAACTAAGCGGACACATGCTTTCTCTGAAGTTACAGTGAGTAAACAGAAACACTCTATTACTACACTTAAAAATAAAGGTTCTTTATTGGAATTGATGGTTCCATGAAGAACCTTTAACATTAATGTAAACCTTTCCTTCACACAAAAGATTCTTTATAGTGGAAAAAGGTTATTCGGATTATTAAAATGTTCTTTTACAAAAACCAAAAAACACTTATTTTGAGAAATGTTCCCTGAAAGGTTCTTTGGGGAACTTAAAATGGTTATTTTATGGTATCACTGCATTTTGAACCAGGGCTCAACACTAAGAATTTTTTCTACTAGCCCGGTCAGGCCAGTGGTTAAAATTTGTATTTGCCCTCCACAAAAATGTAATAAATAAATACATTGAATTAAATAGGCCTAGTTTTTGTTTTAGTTGTTTTTTCATCCATGTAACCTTAATAAATAAGGTTAAGACACCAGGGGTATTCCAGAAAGCGGGTATGTTTAAGAGTAAGTTAGCAGATAACTTCAACTTTCGGTTCCAAAAACGGAGGTAACTCAAGATTCAAGATTCAAGATTCAAGAGTTTTATGTGTCACATACACAGTTATATACAGAATATACAACCGGCAGTGAAATGTAAACAGGTCCGCTCCATGGACAGTGCAAATTCACAGTTAAAACACAAGGAGGAAATTATAATAGAAATAGGATAAAAAAGTACTAAATATCTATATCTGTAGAATTATAAATAATCAAGTCAAGTAGAAAAAAATAAAAAATAAAAATAAATAAAGAAGTGGAATAAAAAGAGTGAAGTAAACTGTGCAGTGAGTAAACTGTAGACTTATAAATATGTGGTTAACAGAAATGTACAAAGAGTATAATGTGCAAACAGGTTTATAACAGGTTATTACACAGTAACAACGAGAACAGAAAGTGCAGTGCAATGTCAGTATGTCGATGGTCACGTGATGTTAAGTGACTGAGTTCAGGAGTCTGATGGCCTGGAGGAAGAAGCTCCTCCTGAGTCTCTCAGTTTTGGCCATCAGGCTTCGGAAGCGCTTACCAGATGGCAGCAGCGTGAAATGAGGGTTTGCAGGGTGATTAGAGTCCTTGATGATTTTAGTAGCTCTGCCTTTGCAGTGTTTGGTGTAGACGTCCTGCAGAGACGGGAGAGCTGACCCTGAGATACGCTCGGATAAGCGCACGACTCTTTACAGGGCTTTGCAGTCATGACTGGTGCTGTTCCCATACCACGCTGTGATGCACTGAGTTAATACACTTTCTATCGCCCCTAAATAGAAAGTTTTCAGGATAGCTGGTGAAACCCTGAATTTCCTCAGCTGGCGCAGGTGGTACAGTCTTTGCCTGGCTTTTTTCACCTGTGTCTGAATGTGAGCAGTCCAGGTCAGGTCCTCGGAGATGTTTACACCCAGGTACTTGAAGCTGCTCACTCTCTCTACTGGTGACCCGCTGATCATGAGGGGGGAGCATGTCCGTTGCTGTCTCTTCCTGAAGTCCACAATCATTTCTTTGGTCTTGCCAACATTCAGAGAGAGACAGTTGTCCTGGCACCATGATGTTAGTTGCTCCACCTCGTCCAAGTATGCCGTCTCATTGTTGTTGGAAATGAGGCCCAGGACAACAGGATCATCAGCAAATTTGATGATAGAGGTGGAGCTGTGTGTGGACAAACAGTCATGTGTGTAGAGAGAGTAGAGCAGGGGACTCAGGACACAGCCCTGTGGAGCTCCCACACTCAGGGTGATGGAGGAGGAGGTGGACTGGCCTATTCTCACCACCTGAGGCCTGCCAGTGAGGAAGTCCTCAATCCAGTGGCAGAGAGAAGGATTCAGGCAGAGATCCAGGAGTTTGGCGGTTAGCTTAATGGGAACTATGGTGTTAAAGGCTGAGCTATAGTCAATAAATAGCAGCCTTACATAGTTCCCACTTTTGCTGTTGATGTGAGTGAGGGAGGAGTGGAGGACATGAGAGATGGCATCTTCAGTCGATCTATTGGGACGATAGGCAAACTGAAGAGGGTCCAAAATGTCAGGAATGAAGGAGCAAATGGTGTTTTTAATGAGTCTCTCAAAGACCTTCATGACTATAGATGTGAGAGCCACTGGTCGATAGTCATTTAGGCAAGAGGGTTTACTGTTAACTTTCAGGGTATGCAAGTAGCCATGGCAACTCACTCTCTGAACATAACCTGCTCCGGAGCAGCTCATGAGCCAGGGTTAGTTTGCTTAAGAGGTATTCAGATGTGTTTTATATACACTCACCTAAAGGATTATTAGGAACACCATACTAATACTGTGTTTGACCCCCTTTTGCCTTCAGAACTGCCTTAATTCTACGTGGCATTGAATATGCCTGAATATTTACTTGCGCCTGAATATTTAAGTTGGCGAGGCTTAAAAACACACGCAAATTAGGCTATCAATTTCCGTGAAGATGCAACTAGCTCCGTCAACTAGCCCGAGTGTCTTTTACACTGGCCCTGGGCCATCGGGCTGCTCTTTTTGTCGAACCCTGGAACGTCACATACGAGTGTGTTTGATATATTATTACTTACATTCTCCAAAAATTATTTTCTAAAAATGATATTGTCAAACATGAGTGAAATCAAGCAGAAACATCGTAACGTGTAGTTCTATGTCTGTTTTGTTTCATTGTGTTTTGCTTCTGTTTTCCCTGTTCTGGTTTGCCGGAGTTCCCTGTGCTTATTAGTTTCCATAGTTCCTCAATTATGCACCTGTTCTGTTTTTCTGTTGATAGCTCAGTCTGTGTATTTAAGCCTTCAGTTCATTCAGTTCTTTGTTCGGTCTTGTTTACGTCTTTATATGGTTTTTATTACTCATGAAATCTCTTGCGTGTTCTTGTTAGATTAATATTAAAGGTTGTTTTTGTTTACTCCTTCATCATGCACTTTATAGCAGCCACTTCACCCATTACACACATGGCTGTATTACCATAAATAAGCAGAACTCACTGGATGTAGGCTTCAACACTGCTTGGTCCTTTTAGCTGGTCCTCCATGAGGTAAGTGTTGTGTGAGGACGAGATGTAATAGTGGGCGAGAGTTTGGCTCATGTCTTGAAAGAGGCCCTGCCGCTCTGGATTGAAGATGGATTCCTCAGGAGACGTCAGGTACATTAGGAACCCATCGACTGTCATCGAATGATTCATTCTGGCTGTACAAGAAGACAAAATGAACCCTCTTATCTGATCAAAGTTCTATCATTACTCAGTGATTATGATGAGTAAAGAACCACTTCACTGTTGGCCAGCAAACTAGATTAAGTGCTCAACTACTTCATTATTAAAAGAGCTCCCATGTATTTTCCATTCATTTTCTTTACGGGCATGCAAATAATTTAACCCTCAAATCAAACCAACCAATTCCAAAATTAATTAAATATCATACATACAGAAACATACTTCTAAAACATAAATCATAAATCTTCTAAGACATAAATCTAAAGCAAGGGTCTTCAAAAATTGGGTGCACATCATGATCCTTTTGGGACCAGCGGTGGTACTGCAGGGGTCTACCAGTTACGGTTCAGTCTGAAATAGGGCTGTGCGATATTGAAGAAAAATGCGATATGCAATACCTTGTTAAATAATGCAATATTCAATATGCGATACGATACTGCTATTAGTGTGTAAAATCTATTTAAATTAGATTTAAAAATTATTTAAAAACTGTGAAAAATTCACATTCTTTCTGGGAAAAGAAAGCATCGCTACAACTTCTGAAAGTGACCAGCAGTGTTTTAGCAAAATGAATGTCACAAATCTGACATTATAATTTTAACATCAATGTAAACACACAAAAAATGTAATGCAAATATTTACATACAAAAACTCTTTGCTCAACTTGGTAATATATAGTTATATCAACCTAAACCTTAACATCAAGAACATCCAGGTAAACAAAGACACCTGAACGATTATTTTGTTATTTTAATTTATCTTTGTTATTAAAATAAGAACTAAAAAAGATTAATCAAATATACACTGATACATAATAAAGCTACAAAGGTTATTCAGCCAAGAGCACTGAGTGCTTTTCTCTTCTTTTCTTGTTTGACAGACAGCGGCAGGTTTACTGTATCAGCAGGTTTACTGTATCAGCAG
The DNA here is from genome assembly GCA_018749465.1 of Paracanthobrama guichenoti. Classification (NCBI taxonomy): domain Eukaryota; kingdom Metazoa; phylum Chordata; class Actinopteri; order Cypriniformes; family Gobionidae; genus Paracanthobrama; species Paracanthobrama guichenoti. The sequence continues at coordinate 32,046,442 of CM031951.1, read as the reverse complement.
GTTTATTCTATTAGCAGGTTTACTGTATCAGCAGGTTTACTGTATGTATTGGCAGGTTTACTGTATGTATTAGCAGGTTTTACTGTATGTATTGGCAGGTTTACTGTATCAGCAGGTTTACTGTATGTATTAGCAGGTTTACTGTATGTATTAGCAGGTTTACTGTATCAGCAGGTTTACTGTATCAGCAGGTTTATTGTATTAGCAGGTTTACTGTATGTATTAGCAGGGTTACTGTATCAGCAGGTTTACTGTATGTATCAGCAGGTTTACTGTATCAGCAGGTTTACTGTATTAGCAGGTTTACTGTATCAGTAGGTTTACTGTATTAGCAGGTTTACTGTATCAGCAGGTTTGCTGTATCAGCAGGTTTACTGTATCAGGTTTACTGTATCAGGAGGTTTACTGTATTAGCAGGTTTGCTGTATATATTGGCAGGTTTACTGTATCAGCAGGTTTACTGTATGTATTAGCAGGTTTACTGTATCAGCAGGTTTACTGTATCAGCAGGTTTACTGTATTAGCAGGTTTACTGTATCAGTAGGTTTACTGTATTAGCAGGTTTACTGTATCAGCATGTTTGCTGTATCAGCAGGTTTACTGTATCAGGAGGTTTACTGTATTAGCAGGTTTGCTGTATGTATTGGCAGGTTTACTGTATCAGCAGGTTTACTGTATGTATTAGCAGGTTTACTGTATCAGCAGGTTTACTGTATGTATCAGCAGGTTTACTGTATGCATTAGCAGGTTTACTGTATTAGCAGGTTTACTGTATCAGCAGGTTTACTGTATGTATTAGCAGGTTTATTGTATTAGCAGGTTTACTGTATTAGCAGCAGGTTTACCTGTTTACTCTATTAGGTTTACTGCAGGTTTACTGTATCAGCAGGTTTACTGTATGTATTAGCAGGTTTACTGTATTAGCAGGTTTACTCTATTAGCAGGTTTACTGTATCAGCAGGTTTACTGTATCAGGAGGTTTACTGTATTGGCAGGTTTACAGTATCAGCAGGTTTACTGTATCAGGAGGTTTACTGTATTAGCAGGTTTACTGTATTAGCAGGTTTACTGTATCAGCAGGTTTGCTGTATCATCAGCAGGTTTACTGTATGTATCAGCAGGTTTACTGTATCAGGAGGTTTACTGTATTAGCAGGTTTGCTGTATGTATTGGCAGGTTTACTGTATCAGCAGGTTTACTGTATGTATTAGCAGGTTTACTGTATCAGCAGGTTTACTGTATGTATCAGCAGGTTTACTGTATGTATTAGCAGGTTTACTGTATTAGCAGGTTTACTGTATCAGCAGGTTTACTGTATGTATTAGCAGGTTTATTGTATTAGCAGGTTTACTGTATTAGCAGGTTTACTCTATTAGCAGGTTTACTGTATCAGCAGGTTTTTACTGTATGTATTAGCAGGTTTACTGTATTATGGGTTTACTCTATTAGCAGGTTTACTGTATCAGCAGGTTTACTGTATCAGCAGGTTTACTGTATATATTATCAGGTTTACTGTATCAGCAGGTTTACTGTATGTATCAGCAGGTTTACTGTATCAGCAGGTTTACTGTATTAGCAGGTTTACTGTATCAGCAGGTTTACTGTATTAGCAGGTTTACTGTATCAGCAGGTTTGCTGTATCAGCAGGTTTACTGTATGTATCAGCAGGTTTACTGTATCAGGAGGTTTACTGTATTAGCAGGTTTACTGTATGTATTGGCAGGTTTACTGTATCAGCAGGTTTACTGTATGTATTAGCAGGTTTACTGTATCAGCAGGTTTACTGTATCAGCAGGGTTTACTGTATGTATCAGCAGGTTTACTGTATGTATTAGCAGGTTTACTGTATTAGCAGGTTTACTGTATCAGCAGGTTTACTGTATGTATTAGCAGGTTTATTGTATTGTATTAGCAGGTTTACTGTATGTATTAGCAGGTTTATTGTATTAGCAGGTTTACTGTATTAGCAGGTTTACTCTATTATCAGGTTTACTGTATCATCAGGTTTACTGTTTACTGTATGTATTAGCAGGTTTACTGTATCAGCAGGTTTACTGTATGTATTAGCAGGTTTACTGTATATATTAGCAGGTTTACTGTATGTATTAGCAGGTTTACTGTATCAGCAGGTTTACTGTATCAGCAGGGTTACTGTATCAGCAGGTTTACTGTATTAGCAGGTTTACTGTATCAGCAGGTTTACTGTATCAGCAGGTTTACTGTATTAGCAGGTTTACTGTATCAGCAGGTTTACTGTATCAGCAGGGTTACTGTATCAGCAGGCTTACTGTATCAGCAGGTTTACTGTATGTATTAGCAGGTTTACTGTATCAGCAGGTTTACTGTATCAGCAGGTTTACTGTATTATCAGGTTTACTGTATTAGCAGGGTTACTGTTTTAGCAGGTTTACTGTATTATCAGGTTTACTGTATTAGCAGGGTTACTGTTTTAGCAGGTTTACTGTATTAGCAGGTTTACTGTATTAGCAGGCTGTCACTTTAAGACCTAATGCACGGATCCTATTGACACGCATTCGGTTTCTTTCCCCAACTGATATCGTTCACTTAAAGCATAACCGACTGTGTTTACATGAATACTCATCAAGACAGCCATTTTAACATAACTGTGTGTGTATTTGACAGTTCGAGTGTGTAACGACACGAAACAGAACTGAAGGGATCACATGCTTTCAGAGGCGGCGTTTCGGTGTGTGTCAAACAGCACGAGACTGCAAGGAGTTGTTTTTCACAAGTTATTGCATTTAATAACTCTTTTTAACATCAAGCAACTCACATAAGTAACAGTCGTGTGCCCAGTCTATTCTCCGCTATGTGCATCGACCTAAAACGTACACTTTTCACAATGTTGAAGTAGCCTATTAAAATCATTCATACATCGTGTGCCCTTGAGATATGTACATTTGCGATATTTCGATAAATTGTGCAGCCCTAGTCTGAAACTATTTTTTCTTTTTAATATATATATTAATAAAAACTATTTTTATTTATATATATATATATATATATATATATATATATATATATATATATATATATATATATATATATATATATATATATATATATATATATAATATATTATAAATATATTAAATGCATTATACAAAAACACTATATTAAGCTAACTTTAAACAAAGCTAAAGTGTTTTATTGTCCCTTCTACATTAAAATATAAAGTAAAATTTACCAGAATTTACTTAAATATTACAATTTTTCAACAGGGCATTTAATAAATAAATATTTAATTTATTAAATATTAAATAGTGAGGAAATATTCATATATATTACAAAATTATAAACTGAAAAGCATAGTAGTGGATGACAGTGGATCATTACCCGTGTTTGAAGGCTCAAAGCGTTCAATCAGTTGAAGGGCATGTTGATAACTGCCCTCCCCCTCTAGCTGCTCCTCTCTCAGGAACTCCTCCAGATCACACTGAGACAAGCTCAGCCCATCACTGGAATACTCCTGGAATAACTGCAGCACCTCTTTTCTCTCAGTGAGCATCTTATAGAACTCCACAAACTCCTGATCTTCCAGGGTTCCTGACTCAGACTTATCTGCCCTCTGCGAGTAAGCATCAACAAATGACAATGAGGTTCAACATGATGAAAATGTATGACGGAAGATCACATAAATGATACTTAAGTACCATAAAAAGACAGTATGCATGTTCTTCATTCATGTCCACATTCATCATTTTCAGCAGTTTTTTTGTCTCCTTAAAATTCATTCTGCCATCCTTGTTTCGATCTGCTTTCAAAAACCAGTCTGAGATCCATCTGAACGGAGTGGTTTAGGTTGATAATATGTCTATCTATCTATTTAAAATAAATATATAAAAATAAATAACTGCTTTAATGTTTTGAATAAATATATAAAATATGATAATGATCAGAACTTGCTGAACTCAAGCTAAAATATAACAAAAAAAAAAGGATACTGGTCAAGTTTGGTGCTCTCATCCATTTTCTCAATGTTCTCCATGAGGGCTCTTATGCCCAGAATCCAGGCCTTAGCTTCCTCCGCTGATTCAGCCACCAGATCCAGGTTTCCTCTGCGGCCACGGAACACCAGTGTGAAGCAGCGGTCAGCAGGAAACTCATCCGCTACACTGAGGAGCATCTCCGACTGATGGCCCTCACGAACGGCCTCCACATCGCTGATGGAGACTGAAAAAAAAGAAAATATATTTTTTATTGTTTATTTCAGAGCCCTTCTTCTCAGTTTTCTTTAAAAAACATTATATTTAGTGCCTGAAAAGCAAGCTTCATTATTACTAATAGCTTATTCCTTACCATTGTTCATAGTGAACCAATGGAGCTCTTCATTTCATTACAAGCAGCTGAAGATATTCATCTCAAGTTTAGTTTTTTTCAGAAACCATGGTGGATTTCCAATTAATGTCATCTGATCTACTTCCCTGATGTGTCTAATTTTATTCCTCATCACCTCAAGACCTTTTGGATCATTTCAATCGTTAGGCAATTATTTTCTATGCAGTACCTAATAGCTTCCTCACATTTATCTGTTTGAATGTTTTTTTGGCACTGGCACTCCACCTATATTTGACTTACAAAACCAGTCATTTTTAGCCCAATCTTGGATTAATTATGTACTCAATCTTCAAACCTAGACATGAATTAACATGATTATTAAATCATATAAACCATTACTAAAAACATCAACTCAGTGAGGGCATACAGGAAGAATAAGAGTTTATTGCCCAGCTGGATTTATATGCGATAGTCTTGCAGTCCTCCTGAAGTTTGTAGTGCCGCTGACGCTTCCACATATGAGACTTCACCTTGCGCAAAAGCATCCCTGCTTTCATTGCATCAAGGTTTTGATGACTCTGTTCACCTGTCAGAAAACGGGAAATTAGTAATGTTCAGACAGACCAAGTTTATTTTAAATAGACACACACACACGTCTGGTTCACTATCTTTGTGGGGACTCTCCATAGACGTAATGGTTTTTATACTGTATAAACTGTAAATTCTATCCCCTTACACTAACCCTATTCCTAAACCTGTCCATCACAGAAAACGTTCTGCATTTTTACATTTTCAAAAAAATTCCATTCTGTATGATTTAGAAGCTTGTTTCCTCATGGGGACCTCAATTTAGGTCCCTGCAGTGACATGAGTCCCCGTGAGTTAGTATGCATTCAGGTTGAAGTCCCCACTTGGATAGAAAAACATGAACACACACACACACACCTATATAAATATATACACATGCACAAAAGGTCTGTCTACTCACAGCATGCTTCTTGAGGTGATTCCATTTTCTATAATGCACCTTTTCTGCAGACACAAAGTATCACTGCCTCACCAAAAATGCACAATTTCTGAAAATATTCATGTTAATACATCACTATAGTAGGCTTATAATTAAAGGAAAGGACAGACTATGACAATTCTGAGCTGAGAGTGGATTAAAATAGCTCAGTGTAAACATCTCTTCATCACTGTATTCAGTACACTTAGATGTATTATGCATTTAGTCCCACTGACATGTTTTTGAGGTGTCACTAATTTGACTACTTATTAGTGCTGTTCTATGGTGAGACAAGATCTCACAAGCTTCTTTCAAATTTTTGTTTCATGTACGCTTTTTTTTTTCTTCAGTGAAAACATGGACAGGCTAAAAAAAAATCTAGAAAAAGGCTGACTGCATAACCAATATGCCCTATATTACAATGGGGAGAAAATTAGTACATTTCACCAAAGTGAAAAAAAACCCCAACAGAACAAGTTCATTCAGGCACAAGTGAAGTGCACTCAGGCGTGACATACAGAGTCATGAGTCATGGCTAAATATGTCTCTGAGATCCACACGATCCTCTACTACTGGCACCATCATTATGTCCCAAGTGGATAAAGCAGAATCAAATTGTGCTCAAACGTTTCCTGCCATTATTCTGTATTGAACACATGGATATGTATAGCATTACTAGTCTTCACTGTGATTTAAACCCTAAATGAGGAATTTGTTTTGAAATGTGTACAATCCTAAAATATTGCAGTTACAGAGTTTAAATTAAAATAAAGACACTAACAACAGTAAATACTGACAAAGTAATGCTTCTAACACATAGCAAAGAGAGTCTGGAGAGGGCTGAGGCAAATATTTAGGAGTGACACAGGAAAAGAGGATAAGCAGAACTCACCGGACTGAATGACGTCTGATATACAAACATCTGATGAGGAGGACGGGTCCTGTGTCTTTGCTGCTGCGTGTGCAGGGCTGGGAAACAGAGCCGCAGTCTGGGCTGCTTCCACAGTGATGCATAGCCAGCCTCCTTCCTACACCCCTTCCTCTGCCTCATTCCTTCCTAGACACTCCCACTCCCCCCCAACCCCTGCCTTATTATGTGCAATCGTTCTGTTTTCTGCTCTTACCAGAATTACAGCAAAAATAAATACTTTTTGATAATTCTACAATAAATAAAGATTAGAAACAATCAGTATTTCGAACAATTGATGAATGATAAATCATTTGAGACCATAGATAGGCCTATACAACATACAAAGTCTACATTATAGAAGATTCAATTTTCATAAATAGACAGAATTTTAAAAAAGAAACAAGGGTTCACCTTATGCACAATATATACAATTTCATATTTTGTGATGCATTACAGTAAATAACATACATTTTGAATTCAAAAGAGTTCATTGACAGTTGAGTGTCTTGAATTATAAACCCATTTAGACAAGCTAAATCAGCAGGATGTACAGAATTGTGAAGTCGTTGCCAAGAGCAACCCACATTTACATTAATATTTACATAAATTCATTTGGTAAAATCGACTTACAAACGAGGAAAGATACAAATACAAGCAAAGCATGGAAATGCTGACAAAACCCAAAATACTATAAAACATTTTGGTTTAACAACACTAAGACCAACAACATCTTGACTAAAAATATCTTTACTCTAAATATCTTTAGGCTTAATTCAAGACCACCTGGACATACATGCAGAAATAAAAATGTATATTTTAAAAATTGTATACGATACAATTTAGGCCTATTTAAAAATAGCTTAAATTCTTAGCAGCACGGATTCAACAGCGTGCACAGAAAGCATCCTCTTGGGCTTTGGTCCTCAAGAAGCCCTAAAGAACTCTTCACAATGAAGTCAACTAAGGTTACTGTCACGCTTTCTCTAAATATGACAGATAACTTTAAAATGTTTTTGGTAACAAGAGTATAATTCACTGTGGTTCTTGGATCCTATAGTATAGTATATATTCACATAAAATCAAAAGAAGAGTATGCCTACACTGTGAATGTATTTATCCCATAGACCTACAAGAACATATTTAATATACAGAAAACATACAAAATACTGAAAAATATGAATTTTAAACAAATGAATTCACTGACAAGTCTACACTTTGCCTTATCATTGTCATTTATGCACCTTCTCCATTCTGCTCTTGCTTCAGGAGAGAGTCACATCTCTAAGCTCCTGCCATAAAAATAAACATCAAAACCGAAACAAGACCAAAACAACTATGTGACTTTATTACAACCTTCAACCTGTGTCTTAAAGATGTCTGATAGCTGAACATATGAGAACTGTTCCTCATACTGCCCATAGTTTCATGCAAGTCAGCTGGATGAGAGCATGGATTTTTTTTTCTTTTTTTCTGGTAACCTAAACCAAGCATGCACAATATTAGTTTGCTGTCTCTGTCAAACACACAAAATAATCACGGGTTCACTATGATGCTAGTGCGTATTTGGAAGGGTTTTGGCCTCTATGGACTGTGACAACATTTGCGTCACGTTATTCATCTCACGTGACACATCGTGATCATCATGGCGGCCACCTCTGTGTTCCAGAGAGTGAGAACGGGCTCGAAAATCGGAGCGCAATATGATCAGGAGGGCAATCTCATCAAGGTACCACTAAAAACAAAACATTTAAACCCTCATGTGTAGCTATTTGCCTTTGCAGCCAGTTTAATTATTGTAAAGGTTATGAAACCAGCCACTTAACGTATATGTTAAATACTGTACAAAATTGTTGTGTTCTAATTGTAAAAAGACGCATGTTATAGTATTCCTTACGCACTTCTCACTTATTAGTGAGGATACACGCATTAAAAAGAAAATAAATAATAGGTATAATATATGAGGTGTCTGCAAATGTATGTAACGTTATGTATTTTTATTTACAATTTATCTTTACAATTTTAGATATATTTTAAGAAACGTTTGGATATACTAAAGTTAATTTTAAAAATAAATAAACACTGCATTTTAGTTTCTTAAGGTGGCAAGTAACAGGAAAAGATTAACATAAAATATAGACTTTTTATTTAAAGAGTGTGTTTTCTGTACTGACAGCTGTATGTACTGTGATTGACAGGTGGAGACACGTGAGGATGAGGAGCAGAGTGTCAAGCTTGCTGAGATTTTGGAGCTGTTGCTTGCAGCTGGTTATTTCAGAGCACGCATTAAGGGACTGTCACCCTTTGACAAGGTGCATTAGACTTCACACACCTGTACCCATCTTACTTGGCGAACAGTGTGTGAACAGTCTCTGCTTCTACTTTAGGTGGTAGGAGGAATGACCTGGTGTATAACTACATGCAACTTTGACGTAGACGTTGATCTGCTCTTCCAAGAAAATTCCACCATCGGTCAGAAAATGTGAGTGGTAGAATAAACAATGCCGTAACATAGAAGAACGAAGACTGACAAAAAACATTTCTGCTCAGACTGAACTGAATTCTGGTAACTGTGTCTGCATTTTTCCTTTAAAGAGCTCTGACAGAGAAGATTGTGTCAGTTCTGCCCAGAATGAAATGTCCTCACCGATTAGAGCCTCATCAGATCCAAGGCTTGGATTTCATCCACATCTTCCCTGTTGTACAGGTATGTACACTTGCATACCTAAAAATATCTTATGCTCACCAAGGCTAGATTTATTTGGTCAAAAATACAGTAAAAACAGTAATATTGTGAAATAGTATGACAATTTAAAATAACTGTTTTCTATTTGAATATATTTAATAGCAAAGCTGCATTAGTCAAATCTTCAGTGTCACATGATCCTTTAGAAATCATCCTAATATGCTGATTTGGTGCTCAAGAAAGATTTTGTATTATTATCAATGTTGAAAACAGTTGTGCTGCTTAATATTTTTGAAAACCGTGATACTTTTTTTTTCAAGATTATTTGATGAATGGAAAGTTAAAACTTATTAAAAAAAATTGTAACATTAATGTCTTTACTGTCACTTTTGATCTATTTAATGCCTCCTCGTCCTCGCTGAATAAAAAATATATCTTTCAAAAAAATAAAAAACGTACTGACCCCAAACTTACAGGAGTGTAAGAATACTTACGATGTATCATTTCTGGGGTCTATAGTGGCTGGTAAAAAAGGCGATTGAAACCCGGGAGGAGATGGGAGATTATGTCAGGTCATATTCCATCTCTCAGTTCCAGAAAACACATGCATTTCCTGAGGTGAGACAACAGGTCAACACTGAAATATAATTAGAGTGTATTAACACTGTAATATATCAAACATTTTACAATCTGTAATCTTTGAAGTCTCAGTAAATGTGTTTATATTAGGACGAGGACTTTGCATTAAGGAAGGAGCGGGCCATTAGCACTGTGGTGAATGTGTGCGTAAGTATCCAATAACATTTTATCTTTGCTTTTTCATCTCTGCTGAATTTAACATCGCCCCCCATGAAAAATAGCTACAGAGCTGATGTGCCATCAGTTCCTCCTATATTTGATAAAAGAAGATTGTTATATATTGTCATGTGTGTTTGGGTGTAGGAGGTGTATGCTCCTCAGAGGCGTTATAAACGGCAGGTAGATGCTGATGAGCTGTTGGATGAAGAGTCTCGGGTTCATTCCACCCTGCTGGAGTTCGGCAGGTACACTTTTACCCTTCCATCACAGGACCTTATGACTTTGCATTCTTATCATGTCCAACTGGAAATGAACTGCGAATTAAAGGGTTAGTTCACCCAAAAATGACATTTGTTTTTTAAATTAATTACTCACCCTCATGTTGTTCCAAACCCGTTAGACATCTTCGGAACAGAAATTAAGATATTTGTGATGAAATCCGAGAGCTTTCTGATTCTGAACCCCCATAGACTGCAACGTCATTACCACTTTCAAGGCCTAGAGAGGTAGTAAAGACATTGTTCAAATCTTTTTGTGTTAAAAAAAACAAACAAAAATAATGATTTTATTCAACAATTATTTTCTCTTCTGTGTCAGTCTCTGACTGTTCACGTTGTAAACGCGGTGCAGCACTTCCGGGTTCTATGTCAGAACGGAGCTCCGTCAGTATCACACGCATACCTCATGGTGCTTACATGAACAGCATCGGGAGACTCGCACTAAATAGAAGAAATTGTTGAATGAAGTCGTTTTTTTTTTTTTTTTTTTGCACACAAAAAGTATTCTTGTCACTTCATAACATTAAGGTTGAACCACTGGAGTCACATGGACTATTAACAATATCTTTACTACCTTTCTGAGCTTTGAAAGTGGTGATTACGTTGCAATCTATGTGGGGTCAGAAAGCTCTCAGATTTCATCAAAAATATCTTAATTTGTGTTCCGAAGATGAACGGTCTTATGGGTTCGGAACGACATGAGGGTGAGTAATTAATGACAGAAATACATTTTTTGGGGTGAACTAACCCTTTAATGTATTGTGTAATTCTTCCGGCATGTGAGACTTGTAGTTGTAGTTACCTGTGGGGATGTTTAAACATTACCGTTCATAAGTTTGGGGTCAGTAAGAATGTTTTTGAAAGAAGTCTCTTATGTCCACCAAGGCTCCATTTGATCAACAATACAGTGCAAATCCAGTTTTAATTCAGATTCTCTGTTTCTCATTCATCCGCTCATTTGTTTCCTTCATCTTTACTGGTCTGTTTCCTGCCTCATTGTTTCAGCAGCGCTGGGTTTAAATCTCCCTTAACGGCATCTATTAATTCACAGGTTTCTGTAATCCTCTAATGTTCTCATTCTTAATTTCCTCCCCTTTTCCTTTCCATTTGTCTCTTTTATTTCACTCATCAGTCCGTGCCTTCTCATATCACAGTATATGCAGTGAGTATGACTGGGGTTCAGTTTCTGAGAATGGGATTGACTATCAGTAAGATGTAATGGCTTTGCATTAATGTCTTTACTTTTGCATCTGCCAAAGTGCTGTTCTTCACACATTGCATCTAAAAGTTTTATGTAATTTCCTGTCATGTGGTGTGTCATGCCTGTGGTCGATGTGTTTTGAAACTGCATGCTGTGTGTAATGTGAACATGAAGCATTTCAAATGATTTATTTTCTGTTTTTCCAGGCGCTATGGATTCAGCAAACAGTCTAAAGCAGGCACAGTGAGTATCAGATGTTCTTTTCATATTTCTGCCATCACATAAAAAGTTCAGTCAGAGAAGGTTATAATTAAGCAGCTGACTAATTTGTCCACGGGTAAAATGGATAAATAATTAAATTCCATTGAAGTAATGGAAATTTCTATGGTGGATTTTTTTTCTTCTAGTTAAGCTTTGCAGTTTCCTAGAATTGGCAAGATGTTCTTTGTGAGTGCAATTTCTATAAATGGATTTAAAAAAATGGTAATACTACAATGAGATCTCATTTGTTAATAATAATGAATGCATTCATTAACAAACTTACTATGAGCAATATATTTTTACAGCATTTATTACTACAGTGCGTACTTAGTTGATATGAAACTTAAGTTGATATTCTGATCATATATTTTTTTCAAGCACAGTTTGCCAATTCCAAACCACATCAGTCTTAACAACTACTATTAATTTTGTATTTAATCATTTATATGTGATATACAATTGTTAAAGAAGGCTGGAAGTGAAAAACGCCTTATATTTGTCAGGAAACGGGAAATAACAGGTCGGCAGGCAGACATGAGGATCCAAATACAGGGGAATTTAATGTGAATAACAAATATAAAACAGGAACAAAATAACACTGAGGAAAAACACAAAAGAAAACAGGGAACAGCATACACCTGCATGACAACAAACATTAAACAACGACCGACAGAGAACCAGAGAAAACATGGGCTATATATACACACACAGGGAAGACTAGCTAAACGAGATGACAAGGGGTGTGGTGAGTGGGAAACACCTGGGGAAACTAATCAACATGAAAAACTACAAAACTCCACAGGAACAGGACACAGAAAGCTAGGCTTAAATAAACTTCAACATAAAAGTCCCACAGAGCGGCAGACACAGAACAGATGTGACAATATTTAGGTGTGCATAATTATTAAGCAGGTTTTCTTTTACAGGTAAAATGGGCCAAAAAAGAGATTTAATTCTCACTGAACAATCAAAAATGATTGCTCATGAGAATGCAATAGTAGAAATTACAAAATTAGGGTGTGAGCTTCTATTAACAATGAGCAAGAGGGACCTTTCAGGGTAGGAGATGAGCTTAAAATCAACTCCCAAAATGAACTGCCAGATTCTGGAAGGTAAATTCTTTACTGGTCCTTCAAGACTCACTCCCAGCCTACCTGTCTATAAAGCCTATAGAAACCAGTCTTCATGTATTTCACAACACTTCAGCTTGTGATTCTTATTAAGTGTGGGTCATATTTCAGGATTCTTAGCAAAGTCTCTGAGATCCTGACACCTTGTACTTCTGGAGACACTTATAAATTCTTAAATTCAAAATGAATAGTAGTTATTCCAAACCACATTAATCTTAATTGGTAAAATGTGCTTGGAAAAAATAATAATTACACACTGTAGCAATATACTGACCAAGAGGTAAGTTTTGTCATTAAACAAAATCATAATGCATGCATAATGCACTATTGGCTTGGTGTGCAGTGTTTGTTGTATTTCAATCATCTAAACCCACTGGAATTTAATTTAAACTGATATAAAGTTTTCAGTTTTCAGCTTTCAGTTCTACAAGCAACAATATTGGCAGAAAATGTCTGTTGACTTTGAAGATTTTTGTATGCACTGACCCCAGAACCGCACCTGTGGTGTCCATCTGGGTATAATAGACCACAGATTGAGAGGCGGGCTTGGCACTGATTTTTGTTCATTTTGATTTGTTGTTAGTTTGATCATGTGATGATGTTTCTAGCAGGCAGTGGAGCAGAAGCAGGTGTTGGCTCAGGGCACGCAGGGTGTGCCGCCTGGAATGGCCCAAGTGTCTGAAGAAGAGGACCTGCAGGCAGCAGAGGAGGTCAGTTAGGATCATTGTAAACCTTCAATCAAATCTCACTTGTTCCTAATCACCCACTCTTCATCTGACCAACATTAATTTTACATCAACCAGTCAGAAGCTCTGTCTCTTTTACAGCTCAGAATCAAGGCCCTGATGACTGGAATGGCTGCCATGGCAACCGAGGAGGTAAACTTCTTTGTTTTTTCAATTAAAAATGTTTAGTTTATTTTGAGTTTAGTTTGTTAAAACATGTATTACTCTAAAACTGTGTGAAAATCAAAGCCATACATCTAAACAAGTTGTGTATCAAATTTGAGCTTGATGTCTCAAAAAATGAGCTTTCAGTAAGATTTTGTTTAGGCGCAGTACCAAAAGTTTAAACCTGATGAAATCAAATTTTTTTCAGGACCATTTAACCTTTTCAAATCATGTCCATGTTTTTTTTGTGCCTTTCTTTAGCAAGTTTCGTAAAAAAAAAAAACAATAATAATAATAAAGATTAAAAAGACAATTAAAAAGTCTTTACTTATAACGTGTCTTCAGCAGATGCCTTTTTACCATAACTATTTTACACACTATTTCTGTTCGTGTTTTGTAGGGGAAGTTGTCAGCCAGCACAGTTGGGCAGATTGTCGGGCTGCAGTCTGAGGAGATTAAGCAAATTGCCACTGAGTATGCTGAAAAGGTGAGTATAGTGAAATCTGCTTGTACAGGTACAGTTTCTTTTTCCACTTATAACAATGGCTTGATGCTGGGATACGCTACATGACCTTTGCATAGATTTCTGCTCTGGATTGCAGTCTGGAGGAGTCAACGTTAGTTTGCAAAAGTCATAGCCAGGGTGCATCTCAATCAGCTCCCTAAATTGTGAATTATCATGTGATTCACTTCAATTCATAAATCCTATGGCCTCACGGGATAGTAAAGTGTCCATCAACTTCAGAATCTACTTCAGAATGCCTACTAGTAAATGCCTTTTAATGTATGCCAGGCTTTAATGTACGTACGTGTGATTGAACAGGCAGAGCGTTCTGTGGAGGATCGGCCAGAGAGATTTGGGCCTGCTCAACAACACCGGCGTCAGCTGGCGTCACTCAATAAACAGATCACTCAAAAAACAAAAGAGCTGGAAGAGGTAATGCACATACCTCACATTGCTGATATCACAGTTATTGTTTCTTCTGTTTGTTTCTTTCTTCATTATTTCTTGGTTTATTCCAGCTGCAATCCAAACAGCAGGAGGCCAGAGCGGCATGTGATGATGCTAAAATCAAACTATCCGAGGTAAAACAGATAACGGGTTTACTTGGACCATTAAAGATGCCATGAAATTGACAATTCTTATTTTTTATGGAATAGTGCAGTATTATAAATGATTTATCCATGCACATCATTGTTTTGTTTTTTTTATTCATGTGCCCTCGTAATCTTTAATCACAATAACTTCCCTTCCCTCTTTGAACAACATCTCTTTTCTTCTCTGATGACGTGTTTACTGGCGCGAGGGCGGGACGACCTGTCACTCACAGCAATAGCAAACCACAATGATCCAATGATCAATTCCTGATGGACAAAATCAAGTCCCATCCTACATTTTTTTTTCGTGTTTGAGAAGCCGTTTCACTCTGATATACATCACAATAGGGAAGAAAAACTTCACAACTTCTATTCCATGCCGACTTTAATGCATGCGTTTTTTTAGGCCACAGCACACACTGAAAAGCTAGAGAGAGAGCTGAGCTCACTTGAGGATGTGGAGTCTCAGGCGGATTCAGGGTAAGTAAACAGTGCACCTGTAATTCTCTAAACCTAGGCCGTGTGTCTGTTTTTAGTCAGCTGAAAATGTCAGTGCTCTTCTGAAAAAGCCTTGCTGCGGGCGCTTGAGTGCTTTTTTTTGTTGTTTCCAGTTGAGACGCTATATGTGTTATGATACAGAATATCCATGGAACTGTTACTAGTATCTGATTTTGCAAATAGTTTCTGAATATTAAAATGTTGACACAATGTAATGTACTGGCTCTGGCACTAGTTTTGGATGAAGAGATGTGCTTGTTGCTGTCGTTTGTTATCATTGTACAAGCAGAATGTTATGGTTGGTCGATGTGGTATTTGTTCCGCCCTTCCTCCACTGTGATTGGATGGTAAAAAGTGACTGATGACTGATGCTGGCATTTGAAATAATGCAGCGCTCACATTGAAAACAATTGGGCCCTGTTTACACCTGGTTTTAAGATGCGTTTTGGACGATCAGATCAAGTGGACGATGCTAAATACAGTTGTAAACAGGTTCTAAAATGCTTTGAGCTTGTCCACTTTCGATCACTTCCAGAAGTAGTCAAAAACGCATTCTACCGGATTGCTTTCATAGTGCTCATGTGGTCAAATGCGTTCGAACAGCCACAAAAGACCCACCTGCTGTTCATGTCTCACCTACTGACCTAACGTGTAAACATTATGGGAAGCGCACTATCCAGACGGGATTGTTGGGAGAGTTTGGTTTAAAGAGGAAAAACGTATCAAGCACAGTGTACTCTCCCCATTCCTGATTTCTAAAGGCTGATTTATACTTCTGTGTTGGACCTGCACCGTAGCCTCTACGCCGTGGATGACTCTTCTGTGTCCTTGTCCACGATGACTAGCAGTTACACATGCAGAGGGAGCACGTGTAACCCTGAGGGAAGGGTTCTGGCAGAACAATCACAGCGCTTGCAGTCCGCGTAGAGTCGACACGTTGTTACATTTTTGGAGAGGTGCACGTCAGGGTACGTCGTAGGCTACGCGCGCAACACACAGCCTACGACGTAGCTACGGCGTACACTCGAAGCAAGAAGTATAAATTGGGCTTTACACACACAACGCTCCGTGTCGTCTTGCGGCTGTCAGAGCAGAAACGAAAGCTTTGTTTTTTTTCCGTCGTCTCCGGGTGCATTCATATGTAAATTGCTTGAGCTTATTTTGTCTATTAGATAAAAAAACCAAAAATAAACATCAATTTACACGCCCATAGAGCCTCCCATCAAAGAAATCAGGACAGAAGTGGTTAAAAATGGACAAAAGAGACAGATTAAAACACGTAAACGGGAATGTGTCTCCCTCGTCTACTTGTGATCTGATCTACCAAAGCAAATCCTAGGTGGATAAATACGCTAGTTAGTTATGTATTATGTTTGTTTTTATCTTTTAGGTTGCTGGAGAAACTTCGTGCTTTGGTGGCCATGAATGAAAACCTGAAACATCAAGAGCAAACGTTCCGCTCGCATTGCCGCGTACGTTACAATAACAAGTAACAACCATGTCGTAACCATGTCAACAAACATTAACTTGTTTTGGTTTGTTCTGTTTTACTGAGTAATGTTGAAGACATGAGTATTCATTAATGGCTATGTGTGTGTAGGAGGAAATGACCCGTCTGCAGCAGAATATTGAAGAGTTGAAGCTGGAATCTGGAGACGAAGGAGATGATAAGAAGGTGCCGGTGACAGTCTCAAATATAATCATACATGGCACACAAATATTCAATAAAAACCCCAAAAGTTTAATTAGATGTAGCTTTTTTTTTTAAATCAATGCCTCGCTTTGTCCACCATCTTGGATAAAAAATGTATATTGCCTCTTTTAATGCTTTGGGGGATTGCTGCCTTAGTATTTGACCAAGAGAAGGTATCATCATCTTATTGAGTTTAATGGCAGATTGAACACCATTCGGCACATTATGGTGGAGAAAACAAAAAAAACTAAAATCCTCAAATTCTGGCACACAGTCCTGAAAACTTTATAAATTCCAGAACTTAAAGAAGGTATCTTAGAAGGCAGCCTACCTTTGGGTAGGTAAACAATTCTGGATGACTTTGGATTCTCCAAAGTTTTGCAAGAGAGCTGGTCTGTATCAGTCTAGTTTCGTTTCTCAGACTCATCCTCCGCATGTGTGTTTGTAGGAGATGAATATGTTGATTGATCAGCAGTACACTACAGACCGAGAAAAACTACAGAAGATTCGTCTGCTCATGGTAGGTCAAGTTGATCTGATGGTTTCACACTCAAGAAGATTCTTCAAACTCAAGTGTTTTTCTCTACTGCCCCCTGCAGGCTAAGAGGAATCGCGAGATCGCCATCCTGCAGCGAAAGATTGACGAGGTTCCCAATAGAGCCGAACTGACCCAGTATCAGAAACGCTTCATTGAGCTGTACAGCCAAGGTGTGTGTTTCTATTTTAAAGTCAGCATGACAATAAAAATTCTGTTTTCTAATCAATTTCACTTGGATGTACAGTATTGTCACAATACAAAAGATCTCTCGATTTCCATTACATCACAACTTTAAGATGTTGGCTATACAATAGATAGATCTGATTGGATAGGCCAGTCAAACTCGTCGTAAAATAGCTTACAACTTTAACCCTCTTTAATTGTTCATTTGGTATTTTTCAGTTTCTGCAACACACAAAGAAACAAAACAGTTCTTCACGCTCTACAACACCCTGGATGACAAGAAGGTTTACCTGGAGAAGGAGGTATCAGCTTTGTTTTGCTGTGCTATTTGGAAGGAATTTTCTTGTATGAATGGAATCGGACTCGACTCCATAATCAAGAGTGTAGTGTTTAAAAGGGCGTGCAATGGAAATAAGGCACTGTCTTTTCTTTCAGGTTAATCTGCTGAACTCCATACATGATCATTTCCAGCAGTGAGTATCAAAAAGCTCTTGGATGCATGTAGGAATTTCTCAGTATCACAGCAAGAGCCTTTAAAAAGAATTCCAACATGTCTTTTCTGAAGGCACAGGTAAATGTGGGTAAAGTGTGTGTGTATGCTTTTAGGGCCATGGCTTCATCAGGAAGTAAAGAACAGTTTCTCAGACAGATGGAGCAAATTGTGGAAGGAATCAAACAGAGCCGCATGAAGGTACAAAACCAGACCTCTACATCATATAATAGAGGAAATCTGCTACTGTTGCTCATTTATTTCCATTTTGCATATGAATTGGTTTAATGTCACTATTTGTGGTTTTCTAACATGTGTGCACTTTTTGCACTTAAAGATGGAAAAGAAAAGACAGGAGAATAAGATGCGCAGAGATCAGCTGAATGATGAATACCTGGAGCTGTTGGATAAACAGAGACTCTACTTTAAAACAGTCAAAGACTTTAAAGAGGTAAATACTCACAAAAAAAATATTTTTACATAAATTTCCTCCCTCTTCCTTTACGTAGGGTATATAGACATTCTATATTGAGGAAACTGATTCATAACATGCAAGGTCTTATCCGTTTCAGGAGTGCCGCAAGAATGAGATGCTGCTGTCTAAACTGAGGGCAAAAGGAGCATCATAACAGCTGGACATGGGCGCGCACACAACTTCCTAGCACTTCAAAACACACATTCCCTGAGAACCGCAGTCTCGTGCTGATATCACACCTGTTTTTAGACTGAAACACTCTGTTCAGAATGTGTTACCCTGGAATATTGTAGGCATGTAACTAATATGGTAAACTGGAAATGTTTTATGCCTTTTTCTTTAAACCCATAATGTATATAACACAAATTATCTTGCTAATCACTTTTCTTTTTGTATTGATAAAAATCTGCTGCCATAAGACCAAAACACATTAAATGAGAATTAACTCCTTGCAGTTCTTGTACATGTTTTAAAGATCATAAGTGAATGGTCAGTTGCCTCCGACTAAATGATAGCGCTATGGCTGGGGAAATGGGCAATATATAGAACATTTACAACATATTTAACAAAGCTCTGAACATAAAATCATCGTAACTCTTAAATATCATATTAATGTGCTGGTTTAATTTGACCAGTTATTTTTTATTAAAGTGTGTGTGCCATTTTCCAGATTTGTACATTATGCATTTATGGTGCATTAAATAAAAAAACATTAAAATGCCAATAGCTTTGAAAAATTCAATTTGTTGTCTGTCGAATCATCTGCATCACAAATAAATATATATTTGTGGCATTTAGTTTCTCAATCGATTTGACACATTTCTCCAAACTCAGGTCCCTGTTCTCAAAACAGTTAACAGTAATCAACATTGTCCTAAAAAAAGTTGTACATTTTCCTGTTTCTTGCAAATTACAAATCACATGCATAATTCTCAAACGCTGCACAAAATTCATTAAAACTTTAATATCAGGAAAAATCAATTGGGGCTCTTTTTATTGGTTTTACAAAAATTGCAATCATTTGTGCACCTGCTGAGTTAATGCACAGAACACAGGAAATGCACATTTCTCTCTCAATTACAAAATCTACAGGGAGGGAAGAAGAGCTGTAAGAGGGAGAGGTTATTTATTTTTGAAAAATGCATTACTAGAATAAAATGCAGTGCTTCATTATGCAGTGAATACTGAAATGTTTTACCAACATAAGTGATTAGTTTGCGGTGTTGTTTTGAGAGCAACTGCATTCAGTTGGAGAAATGTGTCAAATCGATTGAGAAAAACTAATAGGTTTTAATACTTCACATTGTTTATTATATTATGGCATAAAATTACCTGTTTTTTAAAAAAAAAATCTGTGATACATTTACATTTAACATCACTTGTTGATCCATCTCTGAGCAAATAAATAAATCAAAAGGCTTATCCATCAGCCCTAGTTGCTACTAAGGTTGTAGGTTCAATCTCATGGAAAGAGCAGACGGCCTGAGGAGAATTATTCACAACACACGTTTCAAAGTTTAATGAGTTGGGCAAGTAACAATAGAAATTTAACTATCTAACAATATATAACGTCTTCTGAAAGCAGATTTCTGTACAGACATGGAATGCAGGCTGATCAGAGCATTTCTCACATTTCAGAACAAGTAACTAAAGTGACAATTGTGTGGTCTGACAGTTACTCCATATAGATCGAAAGAGATGCACAACAAGAAAAATTCATCTTATTCTCAGCGTGAGAACTGTCTACCGTCTCCCTTCCCTTTGTTGACGTGTTTGAAGATCTTGGCCTTGTGGACATTCTTAGATTTCTGGTAGCCGAAGCCTCCGCCACCACCTCGCTTCTGCATCTTCACCCCTTTACTGCTGTGAACGTCTGAGAGAGCAAACGGTTAAGAAACAAACTGGAAGAACTAAACTTACGAATGAATAGGTTATAAATGTTTGGTACTGATCTACACAGTACTGTTCAAAAGTTTGAGGTCAGTAATATATATATACATATATTTTTAAGAAATTAATACTTTTATTTAGCAAGGATTCCTAATGGCCTGCGAGTCAGACTGGTAACCCGAAGGTTGTGGGTTTGACTCAGTACCAACAGGAAATGACAGGTGCTCTTGACCAAGGCACCTAATCCCAAATTGCTCCCTAGGTGCTGCAGTGAACAATGCGTGCACTAACTTGGTTAACATACTTGGCCTTTCACGTGTCACTTAAATGGAGTACTTTTCATAGAATAAATGCAGCCATGGTGAGCATAAGACTTTCAAAAACAAACTTCTGAACAGTAGCGTGTACAATCAAAAACTCAAACTGTTTAACAAGTTCAACATGCAAGAAGATTCACTGTAATGCAGTGCTGAAAGGATACTGAGGTCCACAAAAGGCGGCACTTTAAAACCAAAAGACATCGCCACCTTCGGGAGGTCGAGTGTCTCTACGTTATAGATTTGTTTGAGGGAATGAGAATCGTATGCTCTGACGTAGGATTTGTAGGCCTCCTGAGCTGATTTGTGAAGGTAGTAGTTCTTCTCTATCAGCTTCTCCAACTGAAAAAGACAAAAGCAAATACCAATTTTAAATGGGTTAATTTGATTTCAGAGGTGTTCAATTTGAAATGAGTTAAGAGATTTAGTCTCACCTGGGACTGAATATCAGAGATTTTAGTCCAGGAGAACTCAAACTCACTCAGAGGGACCTTTAGAGGAACACAAGAGAGGAATCAGGAAATCCATTTTGTCTAGATAAATCTTGCCAACACATACTGAAAGCCAATATTAAACATTAACAATAGACAGGGCTCTAGAGTGCGACCAATTTGGGCACACGTGCCTAAAATTTATAAGGGTACAACTAAATTTTTTCCTAGGTTGTACTGGTGCACCTAACGTCCTCGCATCCGCTGCCTCTCCACGAACAGTGTTTGTTCTCCTCTGAAGGAACTCGCACTCATGGTTGGATCATATCGTGGTCTACACCAATCAGAGACAGAGATGGGGCGGGTCTTTGCCTCTGATTGGCTGTGGTCCAGATATTCCTGTAGGCCTAACTTGCACTGCTCCGTGCTGTGTGATTGAAATTGCGATCCGAGCACCAGAGAATCAGTTACGGCAATCAGCATCAGCAAAATAAATGCAAGAAAACAGATGAACAATGAAAAGAAATAGACCTTTAAGGCATCTTTTCACAATCGAGTTAAGGCTGATCTAAAGCAGCTCTGTGTCTGCTCAAAATTCTGTGTAAAGACGCAATGCTGCATAAAGTTCTGACCCACCTCACCCCTAGTATCAAAGCGACGCTGAAACAGTTTGAGTCCATTTCACTGAAGGTGTGTGTGTGTGTGTGAGAGAGAGAATGAATGTGAACTTGTAAAAGTCATTGTCATGACAACCGCCTGTCAGTGTCAGCTCAGGCGGCGTGAGAATCAAGAACAAGAAGCTGGAGACAAAGCAGGACTAACGCTAGCTCCATATGTTTTAGGCAAATAAAAAAAATTAAAAAAGTCTGCCACTAAAGTAAAATCATCCTGTACTCACATCGTCAAGCAAACCACCAAAATAACAGTTGTCGTGTGTAATCAATTGGTGTTCGCCGTTTGTAATCTTCCTTTGAAGAGACTGGCAGATTGCACTGCAACATTTCCCTCAGATACAGTAAATGCTTAACCCAGTCGCCGTCACTGTGATTGTGCATTGTTATATTATATTCCAAAAATAATCTATTTGAGAACGATATTTGCTGATATATCTGCTGTCCTGAAACGCTAACGTTAGTATCATTGTTAATTTGTTGTGCTGCTGCAAAGTGACTTTCTGGCTCTTTGAATAAACTTGACCACTTTTACCACATAATTATGACAATCAAAGCGTGATATAATATAGCAGGCAGAGGAAGTTAAAAATTCTGTATTTTTATTTATTATGAGTTGTATTTCATTGCTTATTATTTTTTTAATTAATTTATAACACTTTGTTAAAACTGCAGTTTTAAAATAGTAATGTTCAAAGCATTGTTTCCTGTGATTTTAATCCCTGTGTAAATGCATATATTATGTTGTCATTTACATAATATATATATGAATTTATACGGAGCATGATAAAAAGGTGACCTTGAAATTGTGGAGTTAAAGGTGACACGAGCCGGGGAAAAATTTGGGTGCACCGAAATAAAGTTAGGCGCACCAGTGCAACCAAGGCAAAAAGTTAGTCTGGAGCCCTGATAGAGATGTAATACTTTGGCCTGTTTGAGGAATCGCAAGAAGCCGAGCTCCTCTGGTCTCAGGATCAGGAGGGCATGTCCTCTGCCGTTAATACCACGAGCTGTTCGTCCTACACGGTGGATGTACTCCTAAAACAACCCAAAAATCATATATTAACAAACACACATTTTAAATGAGCAACCTAGCTGGACTACAAGTATGATGGACTAAGGGGCATGACTGGTGTACCTTTGGATCATCGGGTGGGTCGTACTGAACAATCCAGTCCACCTCCGGGATATCGAGACCTCTGGCTGCCACGTCAGTACAGAGGAGAATGCCAGAGTCTGCATTACAGAATTGGAAAAACGTTGTGGTTCTCTTCGTCTGTTTCTGCTTCCCCTGAAAAATCGTGAAAACAACAGGTGGTTCAAACTCAAAGGGGTTTGCAGTTCAAATACCAGATTTTGCAATAAATAACAAATCTCACATTTCAGCCTTTAAAACAAGTTTAAGTCAGAATTAGACATTTCATTCATTTAAAATGTGACCTGCTCTGAAACCACAGGCCACGCAGCAGAGCCATTTACTTTAAGACCTTTAATATTTGCATTAAGACATATTGAGATACACGGCAAAGACAATTAATTCATATGCTTTAATATTTGCATTAAACCATATTGAGATTCCGGTTTTTCTTTCACCAAATTTAAGACTGCTTCAAATGATGAAAGATTTTTTTGGCCCTTTTATTGCCTTAAATTTGATACAACTGAATTAAAGACTTTGAAAAGCATTCATCACACTGCATAAATGGCACTTCTCATCTTATCGCTTAATGACTCACATGAATGGCCATGACAGGCAGGTCAATGTAATTGAGCAGCTCATAGTGGTACTTCACAGACATGCAGGACGAGAAGAACACCATCAGCTTCTTCTTACGATTCTTCTTCAGGAATGTGAAGAGCAGGAGGAAACGTTTCTCTGAAGGACATACGACATATCCCTAAAAATAACACAAAGCACATGCTTATCAAATTGTTGTGGAACTCAATATTTTACACCAACAACACATGACCTGCTGATAGAGGCGAGCAGTTTACCTGTTCAAGTCCTTCCACAGTGGCCGTGTCTTTGTTGTCATCCACTCCAACATACAGCGGCTCCTTCTTGAGAGAGATTCGTGCAAGATCCTCCACCTTACGCGTCTGTGTTGCTGAAAACAACATGGTCTGTCTTTTTTCTAGAGAAAGAGAAATATTTGTCAGTATGTCACGTACAAAATCCACCATCCAAGTTATGATTTCTGAATTGAATGTAATGGGCTAAAATGATTGCATATAACGGTTTTATTCAGTGTATAAGTATGTACTGAAACTGGTTTATGTAGTAATATTCATAGGTTGATTGATATTGGATTTTGCTGATAATATGCATTTAGGCACTAAAAGAATTAAGCAAATACTAGTAAAATATATCTATCTTGACAAGAGTGCTAAATGTATTTGTTAAAATTAGCGGAAATTGAATTAAATGTCAGCACTGCACATTCAATCATAGCTTTTAATGCTTAATATTCACAGTATCACAATTATAGCTTTTCCTTTTAGTACTTCTCACTTTAGTTTTACCATTTAAAGACTTAAAGGACCCCTGGACCACAGGAACCCTGGTTTAAGGAAGTGATGTCAGACTGATCAGGTTAGTCATTGGTTCTTACTAGGCAGTAGTTTGATGATCTGCTTAAGTTCTTCTTCAAAGCCAACCTCCAGAATCCTGTCAGCCTCGTCAATGATCAGACACTGAAGGTTCTTAAACATGAACCCAGGTGTGTTCTGTGGAAAGAAATGGCGAGGTCAAGTATACTGTACAGACCCATGTGGCCAATCTATTCACTGTAAAAGGCCTTACCTGCAGGTGATCGAGAAGTCTGCCAGGTGTAGCCACCAGGATATTGACTCCATTAGCAAGTTTCTGGGCTTCAGCAGAACGGTTGCTGCCTCCCATGATGAGGCCGTACGTGTGCACGTGATGCGTCATCAGCTCCTTCAGCACACCATATGTCTGCATAGCCAACTCACGAGTGGGAGACAAAACGACCACTCCGGTCCCTGAGAAACAGACCACAGTGTCAAACTGATATGGTCATACTTGCAGGTTTGATTGACATCTCTACTATGAAAAGAATTATAACAGTCAAAGAAAGCCAATATATTCAGTGTGCACTCACCATTTCTGGGCATGAATTTAAGTTTGTAGATAAGCTCAATGGACGGAATCAGGAAAGCCAGAGTTTTACCACTTCCTGTTTTGGCTGCTGCCAACACATCTCTGTTGGACAAGAATGAGCACCCATCCCAAATGTTAATATGACAATTAAATAAATGTGATAAACCACTATCACAGAAACCCTGGCATCTCTAATGAACTGTAGACTCACCTGCCTTCCAGCAGGGGGCGTATGGTCTTGTGCTGGATCTCAGTCATGGTTTCAAAGCCCATTTCTTTCACTCCCTTCAGTGTATTCTCACTGACCACTTCTGCCAAAGATGCAAATGACTTGTCCTCAAACGCACCTGAGAAAGTCACCAGTGAGGAAAACAAACCGTAGTTACCATAGTTACTTATTCAGGTTAATGGCTAAAAAAAAAAAAAAAAAAAAAAAAAGCCTAATGGTTTATTTTTTAGAAAGAAAAAACATTTTGAAAGGTTATTTTGCATTTCAAATAAAGCAAAAAAACTAAAAAGTAATCAGCTAACTGAAGAAGCTTCTGTGGATTTAAGATTAAAGGGGTAGCCCTGGGAAGATGAATGTGTATTTAAACTGGGTCATTTATGTAGTAGAAATGTGAAATTATTTTTGAAGTTGGTGCCTTCTAGACTGAGAAGACAGAAAATATTTTTGGCTCATGTGGAAAGACAACAACTCCCAGAATGCACTTGCTTCACTGCCCTACGAGGCCACTCCCAAAGCCACCGCTACTGGTTCACTGGACCACTTGCCCACCGCGGCACCGCCCCTACCGTTGTTTTATAATAAAATAATTTAGTTCAGTTAGAGTTTCTACTGACCGGGTTTCTACTGATACAAAGCTTAATGCTAATCGCTGAAGTATCCCATTAAATTATGTTATTTTACTACTACTAAGCCAGGCATCTATAATTTTGTCTCTCAATTGCAAATATTTATTTAATTCACTTGTCCAAAAAAATAAAAAAAAAAATAATAATAATTCCAAAAAGCACAAAAAAAACACTTCTTTTTTTTAACCAACTGAATAAAAGCTTCTGTGGATTGAACAATAAACTATATTACTAGTAATAAAACATGCATCTCTTATAATTTTGTTGCTCAATTACAGATATGCACAATATTTTGTGTCCAAAAAAATATTTTTTAAATAGCATTTTAAATAGTTATTTTGCATTTCAAAATGCTCAATGTTCACTGGCTAACTGAATAAAAACGTCTGTGAATTGAAGGTTAATTACCATGCTAGTTATTTTACTAGCAGTAAAACATGAATCTCTTATTATGTAACTGTACATTTATGTACAGTAATTTATTCAATTAACTTGATAAAAACAGAACTTTTTCTAAAACTATATCCATCGATTGGACATGAGCTAGACTGTATTTAACAATGCAGGCGGTGCCATGTTTACCTGTAAGACCAGAAGGAAGCTGTGGTCCATCTTCATCACTATCATTCTCCTCAGCTGATCCCTCCTTTTCATTTCCATTCTCTGTCAACTTCACAGTCCCTGCGCATTCCTCCTCCTGTTTATCATCACTCTGTTGCTCTTCTTCTGTCGTTTCTTCAACTTCATCCTGCTTTTTGACCTTTTTCACACCTAAAAGAGTGCGTGTGTGTGTGCGTGTGTACACACGTCAAATACTAACATTAAAATGCATAACTACATATTCACAGCAAGATTAAACACTCACTGGATGTTGAATCTCCTGTGGAAACCAATTTTCTTTTCTTTTTCTTCTTGTTTTTCTGTGAGGTTTCGCCGCCCTCGGTGGAGTTACTTTGCTGTTGGTGCTCTTCAGTGACTTTTGGAGCAGATTCACTGGTCACATCAGCTTCCTCCAACACAACCTTCACCTCTGCCAGATAAGAAACACATTCAGCACATTTCATAAACTCCATCTTAAAGTTAAGAGCAATGACACTAGGAGTAACGTTAGGTTAATACACTTGCGGTGTCGATAACATGTTCCTCAAGATTACCCCTTATCAACATTGTAATTACGATTTAACTAAAGCTATATGTCGTGCTAGGTTTAATACAACTGACCGAACTATAAGATAAAACTTTACGAATGCATTTAAAAGCGGCGTGATTATCACATGGTGGATCCAAGATAACGCTTTGTTACTACACTCATCTTTACAACAAAAGTGGAAAAATCACCTCCGACGCTTTCTTCTTCTTCCTTCTGAGATCTGAGCAGTTTCCGTTGTTTATTTTTTTCATTTCTCTTCTGGATTTTCTTGCGGAGAATCTTCATCTGCATGTCCGCCATGGCTGTACACAAACACGTGTGTGCGTGCTGCGTGGGGTCCTTCGCTTAGCTGACTGACTCAAACTATGCCTGACTAAAACATATTCAAGACCCCACGGCTGTGTTCGAAATCGCCCCAACTTCCCTACATTAGTCCACTAATATAGTTCACTTGAGGGAGTGAATGAAAACTAGTGTGCGAATTCGGACACTGAGTGTGCTGCCGCTTTTGCATAGTTTGTGCTTGCTGTTTAATAATTATTTGAAACTTAGCAAACTGGCAGCTCCAGTAGTAAGATGAAAAGATTTATCTCGAACTCTGATAGAAACTATGCATAAACTTTAATTAAACAATTTAATAATCAACTAAAAAGGAATTTATACCTGTATGATATTTCGCTGAAGCCATATTTGACAAGCGCTTTGTAAAATGGCTGGATGGCTGCACAGATGCGGGCGCCATCTTCTGGTCAGACGTGGCAATTCATTCGAGGTGAAGCACGCAAGTAACGTATAGGTCTCTGCAGGTTTTTCATTCGTTTTTTTGTTTTTGTTTAGTTTATCAAACTTCGGTAGTAAAAAATTTAAAAAAGATGCCAAGTAGTTAATATTATTATATGGTTGTAACTTTACATAACGAAGCCTTGACGCTCTCCAGTGATTGACTGCATGAACGATTTGTCGATCACCATATTCACACTGGCCCGCACCTTTGACACTGATTTTCCTTGATTTAATTTCAAATAAATAAATAAATTAAAAAAGTCAACTAGAAACATGACATTTAAAAAAATAATAATAAAAAAATTACAACCTGAACAAAGAATGGAATAACCATTTAAATATATATTATGTGAATTTTTTTTTTTTTTTTTTTACGTAAACCACGATTGTTTGCGTCGTAATTTGTTTCCATCACGAGTGTGAAAGAGTTTACTTTCTAAACGTCAACAGTGCTCACATTTTGAAAAATTATATTGAAAAGTATTTTAAATAACTGCACCTAATGGTCTTTTGCATGTGTTGCTAAGCGTTTTTGTCTGGGATGCTACAGGGTTTGGGAATTACACACTAGTGGATTCAGTGCTGCTCAGTGAAGTGTGCTGCTCTCCACGTCATGACGAACATACACAAAATCACCCCTACAAGTTTACTTAACTACACTGACCTCATGACTACAGAGGAATTGGAGGAGAATCTGAGTAGAAACCAAAGGCTTTTGTCAATAAACTGTTTCATAACCAACGCATTTCACAAGCTGAACCTAGACAACCTACTGATACACATTACAACCCAAGGAGATGATTTGTACGGTCAATCAAACAAAAAGGATAGCGGATTTGTTAAACCGCTGTATACACATAGTATAAACTTTAACGCTTACTTACCTGATGTGGCAGGTGTAACCCCACACTGTTAGTGTTTTATTGAAAAATAGGGTACAAACAAAACACACATATTGCATTTATGACCAAGGCATTTACCATACAAAAGTTTTATTTTTTTATTCTGCAAAATATATATTTTTAAGGTTATCAAGCAGCAAGGTGCATCAAGGTAAGTTCACAAAAAAAAAAAAAAAACAAACAAACAAACAAAAAAAAAAAAAAAAAAAACAGGTGCTATCATACAGTTCAAAAGCTTTGTGAAATACACAATCATTAATCAGTTAGAAAAATACAAACCTCAAAATCATTGTGATAGAAAAAGCAAAGCAATAAAAGATCCTTAGCAAAGACTTTATTTAGACTGACTGTGATGAACAAAAGCACCAATGTAACATTACTGAGAGAGGTCTTTTAGATTCTATGTTTGACTACAATAGTAACATTAATATAAACACTAATATCTGTATTGTAAATGGCCATGTTATTGACAAGAGTTTTACGTGTTATACAATACAGCTTCACAGTAATAAACAGAAAAACATTACAGAATCAATGATGCAAACATTAAATGAGACAAATTCAAATAGAAAAGTTTGGAAGTTATATATATATATATATATATATATATATATATATATACATATTATATTATACACACACACACCTAAAGGATTATTAGGAACACCATACTAATACTGTGTTTGACCCCCTTTCGCCTTCAGAATTGCCTTAATTCTACGTGGCATTGATTCAACAAAGTGCTGAAAGCATTCTTTAGAAATGTTGGCCCATATTGATAGGATAGCATCTTGCAGTTGATGGAGATTTGTGGGATGCACATCCAGGGCACGAAGCTCCCGTTCCACTACATCCCAAAGATGCTCTATTGGGTTGAGATCTGGTGACTGTGGGGGCCATTTTAGTACAGTGAACTCATTGTCATGTTCAAGAAACCAATTTGAAATGATTCAAGCTTTGTGACATGGTGCATTATCCTGCTGGAAGTAGCCATCAGAGAATGGGTACATGGTGGTCATAAAGGGATGGACATGGTCAGAAACAATGCTCAGGTAGGCTGTGGCATTTAAACGATGCCCAATTGGCACTAAGGGGCCTAAAGTGTGCCGAGAAAACATCCCCCACACCATTACACCACCACCACCAGCCTGCACAGTGGTAACAAGGCATGATGGATCCATGTTCTCATTCTGTTTACGCCACATTCTGACTCTACCATCTGAATGTCTCAACAGAAATCGAGACTCATCAGACCAGGCAACATTTTTCCAGTCTTCAACTGTCCAATTTTGGTGAGCTCGTGCAAATTGTAGCCTCTTTTTCCTATTAGTAGTGGAGATGAGTGGTACCCGGTGGGGTCTTCTGCTGTTGTAGCCCATCCGCCCATCCGCCAAGGTTGTGCGTGTTGTGGCTTCACAAATGCTTTGCTGCATACCTCGGTTGTAACGAGTGGTTATTTCAGTCAAAGTTGCTCTTCTATCAGCTTGAATCAGTCGGCCCATTCTCCTCTGACCTCTAGCATCAACAAGGCATTTTCGCCCACAGGACTGCCGCATACTGGATGTTTTTCCCTTTTCACACCATTTTTTGTAAACCCTAGAAATGGTTGTGCGTGAAAATCCCAGTAACTGAGCAGATTGTGAAATACTCAGACCGGCCCGTCTGGCACCAACAACCATGCCACGCTCAAAATTGCTTAAATCACCTTTCTTTCCCATTCTGACATTCAGTTTGGAGTTCAGGAGATTGTCTTGACCAGGACCACACCCCTAAATGCATTGAACCAACTGCTATGTGATTGGTTAATTAGATAAATGCATTAATGAGAAATTGAACAGGTGTTCCTAATAATCCTTTAGGTGTGTGTGTGTGTGTGTGTGTGTGTGTGTGTGTATATATATATATAGTTTTTTTTGGTAAGGCCATCTGTACAGCAAATCCATGTATTTGCTATTTGGTATCATTTTACATTCCACCACGTGATATTTAACTTAGAAACAGTCCAATATTGTGAAAATCAGCTAAAGGCACCTGTAATGCTCCAGTAAATCACACACTCAGGTCACTTCAGTACAACATGGTAGCCATCATTACTTTCATCTGCCATCACACAGAAAAAAAACAGTCAATATTAACCACATATGATTACGAAGTGTGAATGTAATGGAGATTCAGACACATACTGTAATGTGATTATTTTACTGATTTTTGTTTTTTTAAAAATAGTTATTTGTTTTTGTCTGAAGACTTTTTAACAGTTGCCTGTTCAGTGAGCCATGAAAGTCAGAAGTGTGATGCAACCAGACGCTACCTGTGATTTTCTATGTATTATATAGAATTCCTGCTTATCAAAGTGTTCACTTTTAATGTAAAGTTCACCCCAATAACTCCAGCTTGATAAACATGAGGCCTAATCAGTATATTTAAGATAAAAATGGTGTCAATAAAGTTACCTTTCATAGTGCTGATAATGAAGCTAGTTTCCTCTATAAAGTTCTGCACCATCTAAAAAAACAAAAATATGTAGAGTGACCTGAATGCATTATAACACACCTTTGTGATTCTTTCTAACAGCGTATGCTTGGATTACTGCATTTTCTGGCACTCTAATCTATTTTAACAATCAGTAACTGATTTTGGTAATGATTTCGAGGAAAAGTGTGTTGCTACAGACCAAGTCTATAGTGCTTTTTGTCTATTTTTGGAGTTTAACAGCCCTTGGTCAATATTCACTTTTACTGTATGGAAAAGACATTTTAATAAACTTCTCCTTTTGTGTTTTATGAAGAACTAAAGTCATGCAGGTTTGAAATGAGTGTAAATGATGGAAATGACAAAACATTTAATTTATTGGTAAACTATTGTAATGTTATGTGGCCAATACCTCCTGATATACAAATCGACATTACCTTTGGGGTCAGTAAGATTTTTTTATTTGAAATAAATTTATAGTTTTATGTGTATAATTTACATTATGTTTCTATTCCAAACAATGCTGTTCTTTTGAACTTTCTATTAATTAAAGAATCTTGAAAAATTTATCAGTTTCTACAAAAATAATTATGCAGCACAACTGTTTTCAATAATAATAATAATAATAAATGTTTCTTGAGCAGCAAATCATCATATTAGAATGATTTCTGAAGGATCATGTGACTCTGAAGACCGGAGTAATGATGCTGAAAATTCAGCTTTGCATCACAGGAATAAATTACATTTCAAAATATAGTAAAAATATAAAATTATTTCAAATATTATTTCAGGATATTACTGTTTTTATCTTTTATTTCCAAACAAATGCAGCCTTGATGAGCACAAATACATTAACAAAATATTACCAACCCCAAACTTTTGAAATGGTATCTGATGTGGAATATATGTGGAATGTCCTGACTCAATTTAAAGCACTCTCTTGCCCTCTTACCTCATCTGAAACTAAGACATGGATCCCCGTTGGCCCCTGTCTGTATATACGATGGATTTGCTGTGAGGGAACATTATATAGATTGGCTATCTTCTCAGTGAGCTCAAGGACAGTTAGGTCCTCTAGGTAGAGGGCATGGTACACTACAGACAAAAACAGAGTATTAAGATTAAAATGTAACACACCATTTGCATATCATACATATCATAACTGTGACGTCTCCTACCATCATCACTCGCTGCTTTTGTGTGCGGTTGGTTCCTTTTCTGCAGCTGGGATACATAGACAGTGAGACGAGGTTGTATACACCTGGGGAACATTGCCGCAGACAGTGTTGAGTTCATGTTTGGACCCATTTCAGGATGAATCGGAAGTGTTTGATTAGGGAGACAGCTCACCTTCCTTTGACTGCATTGAAAAGACGGATGCCATCAGCAGGACCACAGATCTGAATAAAGTCTTCTCTACTCATTTTTAGCAGATCAGAACCTGAAACATTAGCAAAGCTGTTCATATAGTAGTCTAATATTTAAAATTATGATTTTTTTTTAAATTAAAACTTGAACACAATGACAGTACAGTTCAAAAGTTTTGGGTTGGTAAGATTTTGTGAATGTTTTGAAAGTCTCACCAAGGCTGCATTTATTACTTAATATTGTGAAATATTATTATATATTTTTTAAAAATGGTTTCCCATTTTAATACATTTTAAGACTGGAGTAATGATGCTGAAAATTCAGCTTTGCCGAATTTTTTTTATGCTGATTTGGTGCTCAAGTAAAAATTATTATTACCATCAATGTTGAAAGCAGTTTAATATTGCTTTATTTTTGTAGAAACTTTATTTTTTTAGGATTCTTTAAAGAATAGAAAGTTCAAAAGAAATAGAAAATAAAAATAGAAACGTTGAAACATTATAAATCTCACTTTTGATCAATTTAAAGCATCCTTGCTGAATAAAACAAAAATATATTTTTCTGACTCCAAACATTTGATACAGTTCACAATCAACTGTTCACCCAAAATTTGTGTTCAATGTATTTTTATGCTTATGAGTATGTTCACGCTAAACTATTCAATTCAAGCGAAAAAAAGAAAAAAAGAAAAAAGAAATATAATAGAGATGCTGCCTTAGAAGGCAGTATGCAGTTCACTAGAATTTCAAATAGCTGCAATTTCTTCGAATATTTCAGCCCACCTGAGAAGCCAGAGAAGAGCCTGCAGAAAGAGGAGAATCTATTACGATGGAGCCACTGCTGCGTGTCCTGCATGGAGGACGATGGCAACAGGTGCTAATGGCAAAAAGAAGAAGAATAGCATCATCCATGTCCTCAAACACAAACCTATAAAGATAAGAGAGCACGGCATTAATGTTTTTAAGCAGTCAGCCATACTTACATCAGAGCAGCTGGGCAGAAGTAGCCCCCCCTGCTGGTCTGGAGAGCAGTTTCTATAAATGCAATAAAACAGGAGAGCAGTTGCCAGTTATGTTTGTGTTCCTGAAAATCATGCTGTGATTTCATACTGAATAAGAACTCACTCCTCTGGGAAGCTGTAGGAAGTGTGAGCGCTGTGATAACCAGGAGATGGAGTGTTGCTGCTGACGGATGGGGCTTCAGGCCAAGGGGTGCACTGAAACAAAAGGAAAAAGTCTACTTGTGTTAGGTGGCTGTTTTAGCCCCACCTCTTGGCCTTATTCTCAATATGGATTTTTTTGGTCTAACAAGCAATCATGCGAACATTCCAGTCACACCTTGCTTACGTGAGAGAGCTTAATATTTCACTTTGGCCAGTCAAAGTAAAGAGGTAATGGAAAATTCAGCAGCCATAGATGTTTGATGTAGACTGCCGTCTTAAGAGTGCAATCATTAACACACCAGTATGCGCAGATATTCCTATAGCTGAAATACTTAAACCAAAAGTTAAAATTTTGTCATCATTTACTTTTGGTTCTGAACTTATTTTCTGTCTTCCTTGAAGGCAGATCTTTTCTATGCAATGATGGTGATTTATACTCTCAGGCTCCAAAACCATTCGTTCAAAACCAAAAACACCATTCGTTTCATAAAATTAGCCTATATGCTTTGATGTAACTGATGACAAATGGAATTGATTTTTGAATATCACATGACCAACATAAAGCATAGTCACAAATGAGATGCAAGAGCTACAGAGGAAGATTATGCTTCCAAAATCGCATACATTCTTGATTAGGTACTTATTCTGAATAAGTAATTACTTCACAACCACTAAAAAAGTATTGTTCTATATAGTATGAATGTAATCTGGACGTACTATATTTGCCATATTGCCCTTATCACGTAACCTACCAGTGTCAGAACCATTCACAAATCCTCTCCCATGGCCTCATGGGATAGTAAAGTGTCCATCATATGCACGCTTCAGAATCTTGTTGGAAGGTTTTTGCCTACTCTTTTATGAGTACTGTGAATTCGGACATACATGTCACGTACTATTGTTTGCCTACTATATACTAGGGAAGTATGTAATTTTGGATGCAGCCTTAGTGAAAAATAAAAACAAGACTTTTCGGAGGGAAAAAATTCAGTGCTTTTTTGTTATTTTTGGAGGTGTATAAATCTAGATCCACTTTTCATGAAAAGAGGATATTTGTGGTAGTGAATGCTACCGAGGCAGAGGTCTTACCTCAGTCAGCACTGTTGTTTTATAGGATGGCTGATATTTTTCTCTATCCTGAGGACACTTTTTCTCAATCTTCTCTCTGTCAGTCTTGAGTTTGCGATCTGCACCTTTCGGCTTGAAAAAAAAAAAAAAAAAAAAAATCAATTAAAGCATTAAAGGGATAGTTCACCCCAAAATTACATTTTTGTCATCATTTACTCAATCTCATGTCATTCCAAAACTGTATGTCCTTCTTTCTTCTGTGGAACATATCAGTGTTTTGTTTTTGTCCATACAATGCAAGTCAATGAAACCAATGTTGTTTGAATCTTAACGTTCTTCAGTCTTCTTTTGTGTTCCACAGACAAACAAATGCATGCAGGTTTGGAAAGACATGAGAGTGAGTAAATTCATTTTAGTCAAATCATTGAGAATTTTCATTTTTGAGAGAACTATCCCTTTAAATTAACATCAAAATGATAATTTCACCTTTGAAGTTATTTCAAAGTCTAACATCCCCACAAAGCAAACTGTGTATCCGTTATCTTTGTAGAGTCTATAGGATGCTCTACCTTGAACACTTTGACCTGGCAGCTGGCAGAGCACATGTGTTCAGTGTATTCTCCATGTTCGCTGGCTGCAAAGGTGTCTATCTGAATGCGGAAAGGGACACCCTTCTCTCCACCATGTTTTCTAGGAGTGAACTCGGTGCTAATGCAGTTTACCTGTATATAAAGAAACAGAGAAGTTACTGCTGGTGATACTCACTTCAGAAATCTAGTGGAGGGGTCAGATCAAAATAGAAAATGCTCCACCTGAATGAACACGGAGGCATTTTTGTCAGGATCCCAGAGGAACTCTATGGTGTTGAGCTGCAGTGGGTGGGCTCGAGGCTCCATTATACCCACTGACAGCGGGATATCTGAACATAACAAGTTGAACAGTAAATCATGATATTGTGTTGAGGCTTAAGCCTAGTCCCAGACTAAAATGCATGTTTGAGTTGTTTTAACTGAAAGCAGCTTGCACTGACATATCTTAAAATAGGCTATGTCATTGTTTTGTCTGATGCACACCAGTAATGTTTTTTTCTAAAAGCTACTTAAATGTCCTAATTGAACTAAGGCCTAATCCTGGCTTAATTTAAACCCTGTCTGTGAAACCAGGCTTATGATTTGAAAACAAATTTGCGTAAGATGCTCTATTAATGAAAACACCTATATCCAAGATCCTGTCTCCTGGTCGGTTCCACCTCCATCCTTCCAGCTGTTGATGCTCTGTGTACTGCAGCCGCCTGTCATGGAAAACGACACGCCCAATACTCTGGAAACAGCACAAGATAGTATGATGTCAGGAAAGCATCCCACATGTCACCGTGGGTAAAATCAAGTAATACATAATATGCATGTCTGCATTTTCTTTAGTATTTCATAACAGCTCACATTTAAACATTCAGCCACAAATGTTTACAATTAAGTGTCAACTATGAATTTTTACATGCATTTGGCATGTTGCATATTGTATTGATCCTATGAGTGCTATATTTGTAACAGTATTTTTTTCTTTTATAATATTGTATATTTTTACTAGTAATGTCTTTTTTTGTGTTACGTGCCAAGGGACATACTACGGATGTAAATTAGCAATATTGCTAGCATATTTACATTTTGTATTTTGATACTGATGTTAATTAACGTGCATTGTCTCTATTAAACAAATAAACATAGAATATGCCACAACTAAAATCAATTATTACATTTTGAAATCTTTAAAAATGATGTGAGAGTATTTCAAAGAGCATCATGTGCGTCAATATAAGCAATCTGACCATCTGTACTAAGGTCCACGATCACAAATTTAATAAATACCATAACTTTTTTTTTAGTTCTGCACTGAAAACCTCCTCAAAACCTCTAATGTAATCCATAAAAACCAAATAAGGCCACTAATGTGAAGATAGAGCAGTACTGTAACTAGTGTATAAACAGGTGATGCATACTGTAAGTCACATAGAGAAAAAAACACATCACTCCTTGAACCTACCTTTACATATTTGCTGCTTATATCTGTATACTCCATTAGTTTCCTATTAAGCATCCGAATTTCATAGGACTGACCTACAGTGCATTAAAACACTTAAACACAGATTAAAATGGAAAAACAGAAACCACTGATTTTACTGCCAATGCACAAATTATTTAAATTATTATAAATGTCAACAAAACCAAACACAGAACTGAATAATGTGTATGAGCAAAATTTAAGCCTCAAAATAAAATGTTAAAATATCGCTGCAGTGATTAAAAAACATATTTACAACAAAGAGTGTTTTTTGTGATTCTCCTCAAGAGTTTGCTTAGGTAACGCTTTCTGCAGTGTGTTGCTCGTTTTAGTCATGTCAAGTTTAGTCGCGTCATTTAGTCATGTCACCTTTAGTCATGGACTTCAGACATCAACAACTTTCGGTTACACCATCATATCAAAAGTACAGATTGATAGGTGCCGGGGGGAAAAGGTTCTTTTAAGACGAACATAAGATAAGATGAAAAGACAAATCATGGTTCTAGCAAAATGTTGACTGAAGTTAAACGAGCACAAGATTATTTAACAATACCTTGATTTAGATATGTGAGCGTTTCGTCCTGGAGTTTCACCGCTGGAGATGTGGCTGCACAAAGCACATAATGAAAAGGAGACGCTCTGACCTCAGTGGACTGCTGCTTCTCCTCTTCATGCTTGAGAAACGGAGCAAGAGCATCTCTGAGGGAAAATAAAGGACATGTAAAGCAGAGGCTAAAAACTTCATGCCAAGTGAACATACTAACAATAAAAGTAAAAAATAAAAGTTTGATGGTACTCGTTGAGGTACTCTGGAAAACACTTTACACACAATAATTCAAGAATATGGTAATCTATTAGAAACTGCCTTTTTGGATTTCATGTACCACATTCCAAAACAGTTGCAAGAAGCAGGAAAACCGGAAGATGCACCCTGACAAATACCTCTGGCTTCAACATGTTGAACAGATTAATCCAGAATGATACATTGTTATTATTATTTTTTTCAGTTTGGTATCAGTACTTCAAAATCAGGGAAGATAATATGACTGATGGGAACTGCTTAAAAAAATAAAAATAATAATAATAATTCCCCTGGTTATTGACTTTCTGCTTGTTTAGTCATTAAGGTTTTCTCGTGAAAGACTTCTAAGGTAGGCTATTAATCTGTATAAAGATAAAGTTAATAATAATTTTACAATTAAAAAAAGTACAAAACGTAAAATAAATGAATTTAATGTCAAAATGTAAGACGACTGCTAACTCGCGCCAAAGTACTTACCGTATATAATTATTTTGCGCGTGCTGTTGATAGGTTTCTGGATGGCTGTGCCAAAACAGCATGCTCTACAGCTCGGTGACTTTCGTATCCAAAAATATGAGTAGAAAAACGCGTGGTCGCCGGCGAGGGGACCGTGAGGGCCACAAAGGCTTGTCTGAACCAACTTGTCCGCTGTCTTTTATCCCCGCGTGTCGGCCGTCAGGTGACCTGCTGTTTGTGTCCGTCACTGTGCCTTCATCCTCTGTCACCTGCACCGACGCACTTTTCTGAACCGCTCGTTTAATAACAAACGGCCACCGAGTTGTTTTGGTACAGGTTGACTCTGACATCAAAGGTCAAGACTGAGTTGCTGATAAACCATAGTATGCGTGCAGAACTAGATTATGCAATGCGATGTTTGAGAGCACGCATGTGTTTCTATACTACATTTTCACATCTGTATTGATGGAAAGCCTTGACATCACGGCACACAAAAAAACGTGCTCCAGTGTTTGGTTGAAGGCCACAAAAATTGTCAAGGTTATATTTCACCCCAAAATAACCTATTATTATTATGAATTATATATATATATTTTTTTACACATTTGTACAATAATGACACTCCATGGTAGTATTTGTTTCGCAGTATTTGACAGTAGTTAATGGTTATTTTAATTCAATAAATTTGTCTGGATAGGATTTCCATGTAGATAATTATATTTTTCACATTTAATGTATAAGGAAAACGTAAATAAATAAATAAATATATATATTATATATAAAATATTCACCGATCAGGCATAACATGATCACTGACAGGTGAAGTGAACAGCACTGATTATCTCTTCATCACGGCACCTGTTAGTGGGTGGGATATATTAGGCAGCAAGTGACCATTTTGTCCTCAAAGTTGATGTGTTAGAAGCAGGAAAAATGCAAGTTTGACAAGGGCCAAATTGTGATGGCTAGATGACTAGGTCAGAGCATCTCCAAAACTGCAGCTCTTGTGGGGTGTTCCCAGTCTTCAGTGGTCAGTATCTATCAGAAGTGGTCCAAGGAAGGAACAGTGGTGAACCGGCAACAGGGTCATGGGCGGCCAATTGCTCAAGAAGTTAATGCTGGTTCTGATAGAAATGTGTCAGAATACACAGTGAATCGCAGTTTGTTGTGTACAGGACTGCATAGTCGCAGACCAGTCAGGGTGCCCATGCTGACCCCTGTCCACTGCCAAAAGCACCAACAGTGGGCACGTGAGCATCAGAACTGGACCACAGAGCAGTGGAAGAAGGTAGCCTGGTCTGAGGAATCATGTTTTTTTTTTTTTTGAATCACGTGGATGGCCGGGCGTGTGTGCGTCGCTTACCTGGGGAACACATGGCACCAGGATGCACTATGGGAAAAAGGCAAGCGGGCGGAGGCAGTGTGATGCTTTGGGCAATGTTCTGCTGGGAAACCTTGGGTCCTGCCATCCATGTGGATGTTACTTTGACACGTGACACCTATCCAAGCATTGTTGCAGACCATGTACACCCTTTCATGGAACTGGTATTCCCTGGTGGCTGTGGTCTCTTCAACAGGATAATGCGCTCTGACACAAAGCAAAAATGGTTCAGGAATGGTTTGAGGAGCACAACGATTTTGAGGTGTTGACTTGGCCTGTACAGGACTTAAAGGATCTGCTGCTAACATCTTGGTGCCAGATACCACAGCGCCCCTTCATGCCTCAACGGGTCAGGGCCATTTTGGCAGCAAAAGGGGGACCAACACAATATTAGGCCTGATCGGTGTATATATACATTCACTAGGACTGAGTACACGTTATCTGATCACGTTCTCTCAAAAAAAAATCTTTATAAATGTACTGGTGCATGCCCCACAACAAAACTAGTCAACTCAGATACATTTTAGGGTTTAAAATAATCATCACAATAAATTCATGTTTCTGGTTGTTTTATTTCTAGGCCAAACTCAAGTTGATGTAAATCTATCATAAGCCTTTGGAAAAAAAAAAAAAAAAAAAAAACTGTACATTGGGACAGAAAAGGAAATAAAATTTATAAATACAAGAGTGTATCTGTGTCAAACGACAAAACAAAGTCTAACATGCGTAGTGAACAATTTGATGGGATACCACAAGAGGTCAACATTTCAGGAAACCCAAGGGGCAACTTAATACTTACACTGTTGATTTGCACAGTTGGCTTTGTCCTTTCATAAACAGATTATTTTTATGAATAACCCCAGTCTAAACCAAAATGATGGTTCATGGTCTGAATCAGTTAAAAACCATTAGAAAGAAACGCTGAATAAAACAAGGGTACGCACATTTAGCATACCAATAAAAGCCACATGCCTCAGTATATAATACTAAAAGTAGGGTGCTTTTTAAATGTCTGTCCTTAATTTCTAACATGGTCAGGTTCACAGTCTGAGGACAGGCATTTTGGTCAACTCTGTGAGACCCATTTGAGTTTTGCACTTGCCTACTTCACCCACATGGGCAACATATTAATAATAACAATAATAATACTGTATTTACAGACTGACCAAATTGCTAACGTGGCAAGTTTCCACAAACAGCCAAACCTAGGTCAGTCACGGCAGCACAGGATGGTTATGTCATCAAAACATGCAGGCTATTTGTTAACGTGCAAAAGAGTGCAACATCTTTACCTTAATTTTTGTGGGGGAGTGAGAA
Organism: Paracanthobrama guichenoti; assembly: GCA_018749465.1. Classification (NCBI taxonomy): domain Eukaryota; kingdom Metazoa; phylum Chordata; class Actinopteri; order Cypriniformes; family Gobionidae; genus Paracanthobrama; species Paracanthobrama guichenoti. The sequence goes on along the minus strand of CM031951.1, from coordinate 32,005,807 downwards.
GCAGTGATTGAAAGGTGTGTACAACACTAAAAAGAACGAGTTCAGACCTTTCAGAGAACATAACATCACCTCTAGTTGAGACAGAGAGGGTTTTCATTAGTGTTGTAGACGCATGGTGAACTTGCCGTGTCATGCTTTAGCAATGTAGTAAGACTGCCTGTGGACACGTAAATCTTAACAGTCTTTTTAAACGGAAAAAGAAACGCAAGGCATAGTAGTTTTACAATTTCCATCACAATCCTCTTGCTTCATTGTTTCTTGACTGAAGATGCTCCAGGTCATGTTTTCAACTCCATTCGAGTGTTCGTGAACTTTTTAAATGACTGTGTGTTATGGCTCGCATGTTTACTCATGAAACCCTTCGCTTTTTCCCCCAAAGATGAAAGGAAAAGCTCTACATTCAGAAGTTTGTCCTTGTTTTCTGTAGTGAAGCCCACATTTTTAAAACATAATCCATTCTATAATAAAATCAACACAATTGCTTTACATCACTTCCAACATTATAGGATGTGGTATTGCGGTCCCATGAAATAAAAATTAATATAAGAATGTTTTAATCCTACTTTTGTTTTGTTTTTTGGTTGTCATTGTAGCCAAATCTACAAATTACTTAAATGTTTCTCTTTTCTTTACATTTATCACTCGGCCAGCCAAATGATCCACTAGCATCAACTGAGATTCAAGCGGGGTATTAGTTAACCCAACTGTGCCCATTTAAAATATCCAAATAACTCAACTAAACCTTTAACATCACTTGCAAACATGAATAAGTTATTACTAATAAACGTAGTTAACAAATCACCTCTTCAGAAGCTGAAGAAAGCCTGTTTGCTCCAATTAAGGAAGCACTGCCTATCATGGAAGATATGCATGCATTTTTCTCGATTCAAACCCCTTTACATTCAACGTTCCACAGATGGAAAGATGCATGAGACTAACTAAGAGGTTTCAAGGAGTTGGTGAAAAGAAAAGTCTGATTGCAGTGAGCAACACATCCCTCCGGGAAAATCCAGCAAGATTGTGATGAAGCAATAATAATAAAAAAAAGATGTCTGGAGGAGGCACAACTATGTTCCCAAATGCACATGTAGGGCACTGATTAGAGTCCATCCGGCTAGCTGTGAGAGGACACGTCTGAAGAACTGCTGCTGTTGCTGTTGGTGGTGGTGGTCTGGGCCCTCTTAATGTACAGATTTAGCAACTTCATCTGTGGAAATAAAAGACAGGGTGAATAGCAACACAGCACATGCTAATACTCATATAGACCTCTGTATAGACCTGGTTCCTCTGATAAGAGCATGTATTTACACTTTCTACTGTAGTTGTGTTATCTTAGAAGGTCAGGGTTAATATTTACTTTTGCATTATGTCTAAAAAGGAGAAAGTTATTTTTTTTCTAAGGGCAATGTAGGTGATTTGACAAAATATGACGCAACAAATGTACCACTTTGCAGAAACAATACTCAGCACTATACTGATATCAATATTTTGAATAAAATGCAAAGAGTGTACACTTAAAGATCTGTACACATAACATATGAAGAATTTGGGGAGGAAGATATTTAGGCCACATCCACACAAAGCCTTTCCTCTTTTTTTACCCCTTGTTTTAAAAATAATTTCTGTAAACACGGCACACTCTCAAGAAATATCTGCGTCCACACGAAACCAACTCAAAACGATGTAGTATACACGCCAGACCAGTATGTGGTGCTGTAATTCTGTCACAGAGATCAACAGAGAAGACGATTTGGAGCATGCGCATGCGGTGTCTGACTAGGGTCCAGACATGGGGTGATGACATCATGGTTTCACAAAATATACGGATTGGTTGTACACAAAAACACAAGAGTGTCGTTTTCAGATTTATCCACTCTGGGACCCAGTTTAAAAAAAAAAAAGAAATAAAAAAAAATAGCGGTTTCAGGCCGCTAACATTTTTACGTATACAGCTAAACGCGTGTGTACAGGGCCTTTTTTTAGTGCATTTAATGAAACTTATCCAGAACATGTCTGCATCATATTTCACTCCAAAATATATATAAATAGATATAAATATATATAAATAGATATAAATAAATATATATAAAGATTTTACATTGTGAAATTTAGAGTAATTAAACACAAACTTCAGCATTGTCGTGTGAAAAATTATTTAATTTAATCGAAGCGTTTACACACTATAGTACCTTTAATTCTATTGTTTTTTTGTTTAAATAAATGCGAATTTAAATAAAACAACGCCAACAATCCACTGTATTACAGTTATGACATTTATTGAGAATAATGGAAATTACAAAAATAAAAAAACTCAACTTTAAAGTGCACTTAACTATCTTGACAAAAATGCAAAACTTCTTAATGGTCTTAATTTTAATTTTGAGGTGAAATGTTACCTTAAAAAGTACAGATTAAATTCAGCCGTTCACCCCCAGTTCTTTTTAAATGTGTTGTGCTATTAACCCCAGATTCAGTGAAATTGGGTCAAATATAAAAACCTGAACCAGTTAAAACCAGAGGGGAGACAAATAAATAAAGGACTTAGTGATAAGGAGGTTGAACGGGGTGAAACTTCTGGTGGACTTTGAGTGCATATGAACATACCTTGCTACCTGTGAGCTGGGCCAAGTGTGGCTTCAGCTCCTCACCAATCACTGAGTAGATGGCCACCAGACAGAACACGCTGGCCTTGCGAACACTACTCTCTGTGTTATCATAGCCCTGCACACAGATAGACCATTTTAGCATTAACATCATCTCTCTTTCTCGCACGCACACGCACACATCTCACACGCACACCACCCACACGCACACACACACACACACGAAGGCAAAAGTACAAAGAAGGCATGCTGACTATTCTCCCAACATTCCCAAGCCAGACTATGCTAATATACTTAATACTTTCTCAATTTTGTCCAATAGGGTGACCAAAAGTTAAATTACCAAATGGGATACTAAACAGTCACAGAAAATCTATCCTATCTTAAATCTCATTCTCCATTCCGCATATTGCAAATGGTACACTGTGTTCAGATATACAGTCAATCCAAAAATTATTCAGACACCAGATATAATTTTTTACTAGTGGGTGCAGGACACTACAGTATATTTATTTAAGTGAGGATAGCAAAATAAAGTAAACTGTGACATATTATACCCAAAAATTCTTACAGTGAACTACCAGTAAAATTGATAAAAAATTTGGGACCAAAATTATTCAGACACTTTGACCTGGCCATGTTTTGCTTTAGTGCTTTTTCTTTAATGGCTAATGTGACCTTTTACACCACAGACTGAACAAAATTAAGCATTGCTTGGTAATTGGTTGACCTAAATTGGTATTATCTAATTGTGTACTTAACAGCTGACAGCATTGGCGAGATCTTTTTATCAGGGGGAACTTTTTATTATAAAATACTCACTTGTAAGAGGCCAGGGATGATGTCTGGCAACAGCTGATGCAGGGACTCCTTGGAAATGCGCTCAACCACTTTGGTCTGCATCTTAATAGCAGCCAGGTTGATGGGGTAGTCTGCGGTCTGAACGATGGGACACAGCACCTTGATGCATTGCTCTGGATGAATGGAGCCGGCCAATGTAGCAGCAGCTTCTTCAGCTGCCCTAACCACCTGCACATATAATATTTAACAATCTGAGATCTAACAGAAAATTAGATGGACAAATAACATAATTTGGATTAGGTGGCAGTACTACAGACTGCTCTATTACTGCTGTATTACATGGAAAGGGAATAAGTACATTTGGAAAATGAACTGGTAAAGGTCTTATTCTTCACAGGCCTGTACTTCATTCATTTATTCATCTAGGTGTTGGGTTTGTTGCCTTGGGTCATCTTTAGAAGTAACCAAGGTGCTCAGTGTCCACATGTACAGGTGTTGTATTTAAAATGGGAATAAAGAGACCAATCAGCTCATTTTACTCTCAATGAGGCTGTTCTAAAGAAAAAGTCACCTGGCATGCTTGATTTCTCAGAAACAATGAGGTCAGATGTGAGGGATATTATGGTGACAATGGAGTTTGGTTTAAAAGAACATATTCATCTTCATCTTTACACATTATCATTATTATTATTGAATATTTTAATATTAATGAAGTTCTAGTTAAAAAATATAAATGAAAACTGCAAGGAATTATGACAGAAAACCTACTACATTTTCGGTCCTGCAATGTATTACTTTAAATCACAATGTATAGAACAATACTAGCTAAAGTATGATTTTTGAGTATAATCAAAGTTGTATTGCTTAAATTGATTGGAGGTTAAAACAGATTACATTTCTGAGAGGGCTGATTCTAACCTCTTTATGAGAGTCCTTGTGGGCTTCTAGTGTTTTCATGATGGTGAGTTCTGCATAGTTCTTGAAGCGCGCTGGCTGGTTCCTCAGGATCTCCTTCAGAACCCGTAAAGCCAGTGCTCGGATAGTGTGCTAAATAATCAGACAGAATGCATACTATCATTAGTAACCACTACAAATACATTCAAACATAAAGAAGAAACTTAAAAGATTTAAGGATTATACTGAAAGTGCCAACTGTAGTACAATTCTTTGACTGACATCTTTGTCCCCGAGTGTCTCCAACAGCAGCAATAGGATTGTTTTGAAGTGCTCGTCCCACACAGCCAGGCTGTCTTCACGGGCGATCTTCAGCAGCTCGATCAACGCCCCCTTCCTCTCCTCCACTCGCTCGTTGTGATTAGACAGCTCCTTCAGCAGATCTGCCACCAAATCTGAATGATCCACAATGATTCAAGTCAGAGCAGAAGACAATCTGCATAAACAAGCTATTATTCTACCTCAATTGTACCGGAACATTTTGGCTTTTTTTTGGCTAATCTCTTTTGAGTATATGATATTCAATATATTATTGAACCTTATGAAACCCGTCAAGAACATGTCTGGGGCTGCGTCGCACCTTGAATCTAAAAAGAATTGCATTATATTTTGCTTAAAAAAAAACATAAGCCTATTTTTAGGCCTATTTTTTGCATCATGACATTTAAAACAATGCTAAAATATTAAATTGTTAGGCATATCATGGTAGTACTTATGTAAAACCAATTCAATATTTTTTAAATTTTATTTAGCATTTTGTTGTAATTCTATTTTTGTAGACTTTAAATTAGACTGATTGAAAAAAAAACAACACATTACAGTTTAATACAATAATCACAGTAATAACAATTATCAATTAATGGAAATAATATAATGGACATGTTTTCATAAGATTTACCCTTATACGTCAGCAAGTAATGTGTTTTGTAAAAGCAGTAAAAGTGTTTTGACGTTAGTTTTTGTTAGTAGTTAGGAAGGTACTTAGATTCAGGTTAATCAGTTTTTTTGCAAAGTTATGAGTTACATTAATGTGTTTGCAAACAGTGATGCTCTGTTAGTTGCATAGCAAAATGTAAGCGAATCATCACCAGGTTTCCCTTTAATCTGAACATACAGTCACCCAATAAACAGTTCTACTATGTGACTGTATTGCCTTATATTAGTGCAGGTGGCCTGTAGCAGCTATCAAATACCCCTGTTAGCAAAGCAGTTGTGTCATTTAAGGTTAACATCACATGAGAGACTGAGATGGATGACAATGAAAGAGGAGGTGAAAGGGGAAGCAAATGAAGAAAAGTGCAACAGTCTTGTTTAACTGTGCAGGTCTTTACCAGGAGTAAAGCCCTTGGGAAGCACCATCTTGTTCTCACCACAGTCTTGCCGACGGCCTGTAGAAGGGGAGGGACAGGAGGGGAAGTGATGACACACAAACTCTACTATCCTACATGCTATACCTGCATATCTGAAACTTACGCTTATGGGGGTTAATCACATATTTATGTTTCGTTATGGTCTCTCGGCATCATGTTGCAAACAGCTAGAGTTGAAAGGTGTCATTTCTGCATCAACAGTGTCTGCCCACTTTTTCAGCAACCTATTTTTCCCATTCATTATCCAACATTTTTTAAATCACTATAATTTTTGCAAATACTACTCTTGTTGTGTTACGGAATGTAGTTTTAAAAGGAATCCTTGAATATGATTTCACTTTTTTTAAACTTTAGTTAGTGTGTAATGTTGCTTTTTGAGCATAAACAACATTTGCAAAGTTACGTCACACAAAGTTCAATGCAAAGGGAGATATTTTCTTTTTAAGGACTACAAGCTTCTTCCTGGGTTGGTGACATCACAAACCCTAAAATGTACATAAACCCTGCCCCCGGGAACACGCAACAAAGTGGGTGAGGCCATGTTGGGCTGCTTTACAGAAGAAGAAAAGTTGTTGTAGTAAAGCACATTTAGGAGTCGCATCCGTCTTTTCACATTTATTGCAATACAGTATGTAACACAAATGCAATAGCATGTCATAAAAGCAAGATGACAGCGCAAGTTATAACCATAATTAAACTAAACTATACCTGTTCTATCTTCATGCAACATATATTCTCTGCCTCAGTAGGAATCTTACAACAGTTCCCACACGAGCGATTTATAGATTATCATGACAGAATATGCTAATCAATGACTTGGCACGTTTCGTCTGAAAAAATGGCCACAAAAAATGGCACGTTTTGTCTGATTAATCTATTGTTTGTTCCAGAGCAAATAGTTTTGGCTGAGGACAAAGTTTCATAATTTATATTAACTTTAATGCTTTATCTTTGTACTTTTGATTGAATTGCTTAGCAACTTTTATAACGGATATTCTTATTTATTAAATATTGTTCAATAAATAATATTTTTTTAATAAATAATTCCTATAAATTCCTATAAATAATCCATCTACTGTCGAAAACGCCTACAATGGGTATGTGAGCATCCCACTGGACCTTGGAGCAGTGGAAGAGCAGTGGATGGCCACGTACGTGTGTGCCATTTACCTGGTGAAGTGATGGCACCAGGAAGCACTGTGGGACAATGACAAGCCAGTGGAAGGAGTGTGATGCTTTGGGCAATGCTGGGTCCGGCCATTCATGTGGACAAAAATTTTAAACGTGCTACCTACCTAAACACTGTTGCAGACCAGGTAAACTCATTGATGACAATGGTGTTCCCTAGAGGAAGTGGCCTCTTTGAGAAGGATAATGCACCCTTCTACACATTGTTCAAGAATGGTTTAAGGAACATGATCAAGGTGCTGTATATATATTTTTGTAATGAATTAATTAGTATATAGATTAATTTCATAACATTTTAATTTTTTATATGTCTCTTTATACTCTATGCCTCTTATTTCTGGCTATTCTTGTTTTTGCTCATCTTAAAGTGCTTCTTTACACAGTCAAAGACAATGGGTGCAGTATGGAGTACAGACGTGAGTGGATGCAAAAGCTTTGAGCAGGGTATTGACTCACAGTCTCGAAACTGCTCCACGTCGTCATCAAAGACGGCCTCTTTCAGGGCACTTTTGTCATAGGCCGTGATCGTGTCTCCGTAGCCATAGGGTGCAAACTCTCTTGTCCGTGGCACAGCGAAAGACCGTGAGGACGGTGTGTTGAGCAAAGATGTTTTGTTATCCAAAGCGGTTCGACCACCCTCCACTACATCCAATCCCAGTCTTGCATCAGACCCTGGAGATGCGCCTTCCTTCCCAGTCTGAGACAAGAAGAGTGAAAGTGTTAAATATGTGCTGAATAGGCATGCACAGTTTGTATAAATAAAAAAATAAAATCAAAAGGTAGGGGGAAAAAAATCTAGATTACTTTGCAGTCACATTATATCTGCAATTGAAAGTGAATTTATGGCCCACTTTAGCTGTGGTAGGCTCTCACCACAGTCTCACAGATATTTTTGGAATTATAAATAAATAAATACAAATAACTAAAAAGTATTATTATTAATTAATTCATTATTAATAAAGTATATGAATAAAGTATATTGAAAAATATTACTATTAATAATAACAAGAATAGATTATCTAAATCTAATTTAAAAAATGTTTTCAATTATTATTATTATTATTAATTTTATTACTAATCATTTTATATGATTAGTAACATAAAATCATAACATTAACAATACTAATAGTAATAACAGCAAAAAGGGTCCTTGTTCCTGTTGCCCACTGTTAAAAGCATAGACTCACAGCATCATCCTTCTTTCCATCACGTCTGATTGGCTCATTCAGGTCCTCTTGGCTGCGGTAACTGAAACTCTGGATGGCTTCTGTGACACCACGCAGTGAGCTAAAGATCTCATCAGAATTCATGTTCTCTGTGTCATACTCCAGCATACTGCAGAGAGAAATAGAGTAAAAGAGGGAATAAACATTGATGTTGAATGGACTGCAACACTCACAATAAAGCCAAAATAAAAAAATAAAATAAAAAAATTGAGTGGACAACTCCAACATGCACTTACAGGTGAATAAATGGATGCTCCAAACATGGTCAGTTAGTTAATTACTGTGCAAAACCTACTTTAAATTCATAAAAAAATCCTCCACATAGTACTGTTTCTTAGTTGTACATTTTAATCAACGACCATCCACCGAGGGAAGTCTGTATTTGGAATGACATACATGCCCCTGTTAGGCTGGGAGTGGGTGGGAATCTAAGCACCCATCCCGTCCCCTCCTCGTCATGGCTAGCAGCTGAGTTACCTTGGTGAGAGAGCGCAGCGGAAGGCCCTGAGGGAGGGGCCGGCAGGAATAGAGGAGTGAGACGGAGGAGTAGGAGGAGGAGGAGAGGGAGAGGGGTGCTTTAAGAGCCCATCGACACTCCAACCCCATAACCGACTGTGCCCACAGAACGGCCAGAGAGGGAGCGAACAGGGCAGAAGAGGAAGAGAGAGAAAAAAAAAAAGAGTGGTCCAGTCGGGGTGTTAGAAGCATGGGTTAAAAAGTTTAAGAGGACCAGAAACCCCTAAATCGTCATCTATAGTGTTCTGCACATCTCTTTAAAAGTGTTTTAGACCCTGCATGAGAAGATGACTCTGCAGGTGATTTGGCTCCCACCCCAGAAATGTAGAAATTCATTTTAAGGGTTTCAGGTTGTGAAGGGAAATTTTGAAGAAAACAACACAGCAAGTCCAATCCAGATGTTTAGTACATGTTAGAGCCATAAAACAGGGTGACAGGCCTTTAAAACTGCTGTAGAAGGTCTTCATGCTCAGACTGAAAACATGCTTTAGAATGGTCAGCATATGGGAGGAGGGAAGAGGATGTGTTACCTTGGTGAAAGACCCCCATGAGAGCAATTTGTGGGCGAGGTGAGAGGACTGGTCCTGCTGGTGGGGTGCCGGGGTGGCGTGAGGCCCATTGTATTGCTCGGTGAACTCTGTGAAGGAGACAAAAAGGAAATAAGCTAAATCATTTCAGGCTTTAGCTAAACAACAGTTCAGCAACAAAACAATATTGGTGACAGATCTTTATCATTGTCTTTTTGTCCTTTTGCCTAAATTGCTGTCAATTTCTTGCTCAGATAATAGTGCGGATTACTTGATGCATTTGAATGGAGACACAAAAACTTCCAATTTCAAACTATAAAATCTGACAAAGGTATCATAAATCATTTGTCTTTATCTTAAAATCAAGCTAAAATATTTTTCAGACTGGTCCAATTAATATGATCTAGAATTTAAAAAAAGGAAAAACAGGAAATGCCCATATCAAATAGGTGATTTGCTCCTTTAAACTTTTAGGGTGGGACTTTAATTTCAACAGCTGCCATACTGAGAATTTTTCAACCAATGGTCAGTCTCCACATGTTAGACATTCTAAAGGAATCATTTGTATAATAATCTGCGAGAGTTTATCACTGATCCAGGATAACAATATTTTTTCCTAGCAGCAAAGGCTAGAATGCTAAATAATTGTCTATCTGTTTGCAAAAAGTCTATTTGGAAGACCTAAAATCAAAACAAGGGGTCCAACTGTAACTCTACTCCAAACATTCGACTCATATATTGAACAACTTTTGACCAGTAAATCCTAATAACAGAACCATTCCAAATGCAATGAATATAGTCTCCCACTTCCACTTACATTTAAAACATAATGAAGAATTGCTTGGGTCAAATTTACTTCTAAGGAGCAGTGTGATATACAGCTCTAGCCCTTATTCGTCTGACTTCAGACCCACTCCCAGTTCTCCTCTGTTATAGTTGTAACTCACCCTCCCACAATTCTGATCTTGCGTGTTCACCACTTCATACAAGCAAAGGGCGTTATATGCTTGCTTAATGGGGGATTTGAGAGAATTTTCTCAATAGCATGGAGGGGTTAGTGACAAGTGCAGTACTTTTAAAAATATAATTTCTGATTTGGAGAAATCAATTTTTTTTTTTTTTTTTTTATCAAATAAATGCAGCTTTAGTAAACATAAAATAATTATTTCAAAAACATTTAAAAGTTTGTTGAATAGTAGTGTATACTAGTGAATCTTTTAATATACAATCTCATAAGAGATAAAATCTTACCACGCTGCTAGTGTTGCTTGAGTTCTTCAGATGGTTATGCAGAAGCTTGGTGGCTCCATCCTGGAATGTTTTAGGCAGAGCGCCCAGCAGCATGGTGAACTCAGGAGTGTTCAGCTCAAAGAGTGAGATCAGCACCACCTGGGCGGCCTGCACAACACAGCACAACTTATGAGATCCGGCACAAATACTAACACCTTAATGAACGGGAGTGTACTTGTACATGCTGAGAAAATCAGGCGGCGATAACGAGACTGTATAAGGAACTGTGACTGAAGTCAACTGGATCCGATATGTCACCTACACACTAGAGTTTACACATCCGTTGACATTTAAGAGACTTCGTCCAGATTCCTGTTTGTCAAAAGCTCTGTCAAAACTTTCTGTAGTGTGTAGGTGTTCTCAGTATCAGGGATGGGAATCATAAGGGCTGTGGTTTCAATTCCCCTTAATGATTCTAGTTTCTGAGCGATTCGATAAATGGTTCTTTTAGTGGGGAAGAACAAAAACACCAATTACTGCTATGTACAGCTCCAGAAAAAATAAAGAGTGCTCACTTAATTTTTTCCAGAGTTGTATACTGCCTTCAGTATCATGTAGTCAGATAAGATCATTACAGATTTCAACAAATCATAAAATAAATAAATAAATAAATAAAAACAGTAATATAAAAATTGCATTATACAATTCTTGATGGTTATTACTGCTCGGATAAAAAAATACACTTATATCGTAATGACAACAGCAGTTTAAAGGCCCAATGAGGTGAGATTCCCAACCCTGGTAAATTTGACTTATATATTTCACTCAATTCATAGAAAGCTCAAATGTCCATGACTCAGTTCTGTTTAATGTTAAACACATGCAAGAACACTGATTCACTCACTGTTATTCTGTGAAAAGAAACAAAAATATCTTAAGCAGTGGAGCGTTAACAGCAATTGAGAAACAAAAGGAAACTTTAAAACACTCATTTATTGATGTAGTTAAAAAAACATCTCTGCTCTCTTTAGCCTTCTGGTAGAATTGCATGTTAAGAGATTGTATTCAGCAGTCACTTTGCAAGGCAACGAGGCAGATTAGAGTGAGGAGAGAGCACACGGTTAGGTGCAGCGGTTACGTGTGGGTTGTTGGTTAGGCCGTTGGATTGGCACTACCTGCTTGCACCTCTCCTCCAGATGACCCTCTCCAGGAAGTAGAGCTGCAGTGCTGGGCCTGCCTGACAACTCCTCATATGCCCAGTTATGAAGGGTCTGGGCCATCATGTTAGGGCAATAGGGTAACAACAGACAATAAAAGAGAAACTGATGATGACCACTTGTTGCCTTTAGGCAGCAACTGATATTGGGAATAAATGTCCTGCATCTGTTCATTGTGATTAACTGAGGTTTAACCTACATTTTAAAAGTAAAAATCTCACAACCAAGATCAGAAATAATTCTTAATGGGATCATTTGTTATTTAGAATGACATGAGGGTGAATAATGGAAAATTATGACATAATTCACACAATGTGTTTGTGAGAATTAACCTAGAAATAAAAAAATAAAAAAAAACTTTTTCAATAAACAGCTCAATCCATGTCATCTTTTACTCCATTATACACCACCATTACAGCACTGATTTGTGCACTGTCTGTAAGCACATCTCCATAGAAACTCACTTTTCTAACGTCAGAGCTCTTGGGTTCTGTGGTCCAGGTGATAATGCGAGACACGGCTAATCTCGTCTCACTTGAGTTCACAAAGTCAGCAGGGTCCATCTGCCGTGCTAGGGACTCGATGTATTTCAGGATGGCCACCTTCACCTGCATTATAACATCAAGAATATAAGAAATAACAGGCTCAGCACATAGTGAATTTGCAGCTGGAAGTTCATAAGCAGTAATGCTAGGCATCATCGTACCTTCAGATTGGGGGTTTGAGTTTGATCAACAATGAATCTCATTAGAATGTTAAACTGTTGGTCGAAGGGGAAAGACTCCCTAAGAGAGAGGGGAAAAAGAGAAAAAAGACATTATCCTAGTGGCACAAAAGTTCTAAAAGAACAAAAGCACAATGGAGGTAAAATCTCTTGACTAGGACTGTCACTAGAGACTGACCGTGTGATGTCCAGAGCCTTTTGGACCTTAGCTTGGACTGAGCCCAAGAGGTCAGCTCCCATTTTCTTCAGCAGCTGAGTGAGGAGTACAAAGAGCCAGTCCTGGAGATCCTCTCTGTGCACAGTGATGAAGTCCACTAGAGTCTCCAAGAACATACTAAACACCTGGAAGCAGATCATCCAACATCACACCAATGCTGCTCTGCATTTAATTTCATAAACATACAAATGGCTTTATATGCCTCTCTCACAAATGTATTATAAAACTACATTTCTACATTCTCTGAGCAAAATGAGAATGGTGCTTGGCCGTGCAAAAATTGCTGCCGCAATGCCAGCATGTTTCAATATGTTCGCCAAGGTGTTCTGAGAAGTTCTAAGTGTGTTGCTATGTAGTGACTAGAATGTTGTGGGTGGTTGCTAGGGTGTTGCTAGGTTGTTGGTTAATTCAAGTCAAGTCTTTGTGATGTTAGTACAACTGCTGCAATGACAAAAAAAAGTTTTAAAAACTCGATGTCTATGGTAACTAAAATTGTAACTGAAATAATTCTAATTAAAATTAAAGTTGTTGAAGGCACTGAAATAGAATACAAAATATCTTGATTTGTAGTCATTTTAAATCTTATTTTAAATCATTTTAAGTCATCATGAGGTCCCCTTGAAAATCTGTTGTGGCCCCCGGCCCCCTGGTTGAGAACCACTGTTCTAGTTCAATGACATCTTTGTTCATTGTAAATCTATACGATTTTTGGAAGGTTGCCTGTAAGCCGTTTTATAAGTCTGATCACTTATAGTAATAAAATAAAATAATAAAATAAAATAAAATAAAATAAAATAATAGTACATCTCTCCTTAACAGGCAGGATGATTTGACGCATCACGTTACGTGTCAAAGTTCAATATTTGAATGAGAATGAGCAAAAATTATGGTGTTGCTGGTTGTTATTTGATCTACGTAAAGCATGAACCCATTTATATAAGAATACAACACAAATAATCTATTTATATAAAAGAATGGTTCAGGTATTCGTAAGATCCACTTACTCTCTATTGTTAAAATCCACACCAAGGCAGACCATGCAAACAACAGGAAAAAAACATTCTATTAGTGCAATCTCATTCCATTTTTACAGACAAACTTGTTAAATTTAACAGAATACATCGTGATTAAAGCTTCTTATTTAGTCTATCACCACAATTCATTTAGAATAATTTCACAAAATGCAACAATTTCACATGATGCAAGTAATCCTACATACAATCCTTTATTTGGAATGCTACCATTAATCCAGCCATTGATAAGTAGATTAAGTCGGATCAAAGCAGCCATGTGGAAAGGATGCATCCTGAAACCGGTTACCTTGCTGTGAGGATCTGCAAACATCCTGGTGAAGATCTCACACAGCCTCTTCAGCTCCACACGGCTGAAACAAACAAAAATATGATTGAAGAAAAATATGATAAAGGCCTATTTGTAACAAGAATAAGACAGAAAAAGCATAAAAAGCCATTGCGAGCAAACTGGGATATTGCACATGCATCATGTGGCCTATAAAAATACACACACAGAAAAACAAAAAAAAACTAAATCAGCAACAAAACAAAACTTGCCAGATACTGGTCACGCTGAAGGCCCTCACCTGAGAATGCGCTGACTCTTTAGTAAGTTCTGCAAACCCAGTAGGCCCTCCTTCCTCTCTGACCAGTTGGAACTAGCGCAGTGATTTAGCACCTCGGCGACATCTTCCGTCTGACGCAGATAGTGAGGAATGCCTCCATTACGAGAGCTATAGGAACGCTCTGAGCAGGCACTGGACGCGTCACTGTTGGCATCGTCATCAGACTCGTACCTCCTTCTCAAAGGTTTGCGCTGAGGAGAGGACAGAGCAGGTTAGTAAGTTCAACAGGACAAAAGACCACCAAAGACAGTTCGTTCAATAATTTACTTTGGATAACTCAACTTAAACATAAGTATGTATGCTGTTGATATGAGAAAGCCATGCAGCATAAAAAAAATAACAAGGGTTTAGGCTCTTTTAACTATAACCGTGGGACTTTGGCCATGTACACGTCAAAGTTTTAGGAGTTACGACCAAATTTAAATGTGGGAAAAAATACAGAAAAAAAACATAAGTGTCCTGAGATTGTGGTTGACAAATTGAATGGTTTGGTGTACTGAAGCTGTAAACAAGAAACATGGATGTTTAATGTGACTGCTAACCATTACCTACACTACTATAGATTTCTTTTTTTAATTAATACTTTTATTCAGCAATGATGCATTAAATTTATCAAAAGTGACAATAAAATACATTTATGATGTTACAAAAGATTAACATTTCTTTAAAAAAAAAAAAAAAAAAAAAAAAAAAAAAAAAAAAAAGCTTTTTTTTAAATTAACTTTATATTCATTAAAGAATCCTGAAAACATATAATGGTTTCCACAAAAATAATAAGATGTTTTCAACTGCAATTAAATCTAATTTCAAAATACATAAAAATAGAAAATGGTCATTTAAAATTGTAATATTTTTCACAATATTAAAGTTTTACTGTATTTATGATCCAATAAAAGCATATGAAACTTCTTTCAAAGCGCATAAAAAAATCAGAACAATATTTGAACGATAGTGTATATTCAAAGAAGGAAATTAGTAATCAGAGATGTATTAAAGCAGAATAATTTTTTTAGTAAACTACCATTGACTATGGTGGAAAGCAATTTAAGAGAGTCAAAATCGGTGTGTCAAGATATTAACAACTAGTTGTTCGTTTTGGTTGCACTTCATGGATTTTTCAGTTGTTAACTGTAGTAATTTAGCTAATTTAGTTGTAGAATTCAGTTGTTATTCCCATAAATAACTGAACTCTGTGAATGAAAATAAAAATGAAGAGTGTGTACATGGCCTTTGAGGTGTTTCACCAGTCTCAGCACCGGATTTTGAAGGAACAATTCAGCAGTCATGAATAATTTAAACAGACAATTTCCAGCAGTTGGCAATGCATTAAACATTTAAACCCTTGTCATTAGTACAGTGTGCGCAGGTGACATAAGTGAAGAGCATGTCACGCTGGGGTAATTACATCTACTTATGTAGCAAAGGGGATATGTCACGCTGATGCATAACATCTGCCCTGTTTACAACTTAATCCTGCCGTGTTGTCATGTGAATTAACGATGATATACATTTTCCAAGTCAATAACACCGGGTGACTTATACAGATAATTATTACCAAATTGATAGCAAAATAAATGAAATGAATCTTGTGGTGCTTGTGCAGGAAATGATGAGATGTGCAAATGAGATGGTCATTGACCAAATGAATCAAAGAAACACAAATGTTTGTGGTGCACAAAATGCTCTTGATATTTGACAGACCACGATGTACAAGTCATTCTGATTAGTGAATAAAGATGTAAGGACAAGCAGTAAATAAACTGAAGCACTACCTTATTCCTGGAGTCCCCTAACAGCTGAAGACAACCAAGAAAGGAAGAGCAAAGAGACGCAGACATTTCAAAAGGAGCAAATTTGTTGCAGAAAAGACACAATATGAAAACCTCTCCCTCATAATATTGCTGGGTAGCTGACACAAGCACATAAAGATTAAAATGTAATATACCTTTTTATCTCAACTATTTTTCACTGAAATTTTATTTAAGAAGTTTATATTTACAAAGTCTTGATTTGTTTTTGATGATTTGTTCTACTAGAATAGGGCTTCATTCCTGAAATGTGTAAAAAAAAAAAAAACATTCTCCGCACATACAGTCAAACCAAAAATTATTCAGACACCAGATATCATTTTTTTACTAGTGGATGCAGAACACTATAGTTCATTTATGTAAGTGAGGATAGCTAAATAAAGGAAACTGTGACATATTATACCCAAACATTCTTCACCAGTTATTCTACCAGTAAAATTGATTTAAAAAATTTGGAACCAAAATTATTCAGACACTTTGAAGGCATGAATAAATGTTGAATACATTTTGGTTTGAATGTATTTAACATTGTTGCAGCAGCTCTCTTTGCACTTTGTTTTATATGAAGCCCTAGATATTTAATCGAAAATATTATTTTTAATATTGTTTACATTATACATTTTAATATTAATTATAGTTTAATGTTTTAATATGAATTAAAACTCAGTATACCTCATAAAGAACACTACATATTTAAAGCTCTTCCTAAAATTCCATATTTTTCTGTGGGTGTTTTTAGGGACACAAATAACAAATAGTTTGAGCATACAGAAGCATCACTCCTGTTTATCCTAGATAAGATAATGAGAATGAGACATATTTTAGTTCATGTCTTTAAGTAAGGGCCATGATTCTTACCAAAGCATCAGCTACGGCAGCCTCCACTTCCGTGCCGGTGTTCAGTACCCTCATAGCATTGACAGATGCAGAAATGCGAGCCTGATGGATCAGGCCAAAGCGATCTGTGGGGTTTGAACACAGGATGGAGATGGTGAGGATGGGCAATAGAGAGTAAGCAAATACTTACCATCTACGACATCATCTTAAAGTCAGGTCATAAACAAATTGTTTCAACCAAGTAGGCTAATTTGTCACAGACAAAACTTGATGACATGTAGATATTGAGAGACTCAAGACAGTCTGATACAACACATAATATGAGACACAAGCCCAGAAAGGACTGAAAAATAATTACGTTTGCTTAAAAACTTAAAGGTGAAGCGTGTAACACTCCCCACATCCACCATTATTTTGATCAGATAGTCCCATCCCAAACTCACCCAAGTTGAACCACTGCTATCATGTTTTCCCAACAAGTTGGGTAGCTCAAACTCATTTTAGTGGCAGTTGTGGCCTAGAAATTACACATTTCACCTCTAAAGCTGCATGATCAATAGTAAAAAAAAAAAAAAAAAACATACTGATTTAACTGATGATAAAGCAGCTTCTTGAAAAATCAAGTGCCAAATGTGTGTGAATTACGGGTCCGGCAAAACAATAACTGAATTCAAACAATCTCAAAAAAATATACTGAACCTCTATGATGCTCACAGCACAAAATGCCAAGCAAAATACCCATTTTAAATGTATTAACAGCAATAACACCAATGAAAAGTAAAAAATAAAAAATAAAAATAAAAATAAAAATAAAAATTGGAAATGGCAAGTATACAAAACCTAATGTACAAAGCAGAGAACTAAAGTGATTTTTGGCAAACACTACTAACCGAATGGAAACACAAATAAAATAACCTCAACTAGGATGGATGCTGATGTTTATGGCGAGAAAAGCCCAACACGTCACGCAAGACAAAGACACTGGAAATATAATTTTCACAAATGAACAGATAATTCACATCTAAATCTGACAGTGACGTGAAGTGGTTCCCAGTTGCCAGTTTTACTTTAAAAAAAAGTAAAGTATTAAGGCATGCTGTTGATTGGCCCTGTCTGGGGGGGCCAGGGGAACGAGGGTTCATGCAGGTCACCTGACTGGCCCACGGGTTCGGCCGTGGACAGCGCACTGGTTGAACGAGAGTGACGTCGGGAGGCTGCAAGGGGACAGGAAGAAGGGTGACATCCCAGGAACGGTTAGTGCTACACTGAAACACACCACCCGTGGCATTGACACCAAATATTCAACATGCCACAGTTTACTAGTCGACAAACTATATATTGTACTGTGCAAAAGTCTTAGGCACGTTAGTATTTTAACCAATAAAGGTTAAGCCAGTTATCTTTTGCTGTAGTGTGTCAGTAGGAAATGTTTCTAAATTTCAGCAGGAAATCACTAGGAGTTTACATATCCAGTGAGATTTTTGTATGCACAAGGAGTCTGACAACAGTCGGTATGATCAACACAGAGATCTGATCTCACCATCATCGAGTCTGTCTGTGATTATATGAAGTTATATGAAGTTACAATTAATGGCAAAAAGAATATTTGGAAATGTAAACTCACATTTCCTACTGATACACTATAGCAAAATATATAAATAACTGGCTTAAAACCATTTTTTGGGGGGTGAAAATACTAACGTGCCTAAGACTTTTGCACAGTACTGTATATATAATATATGTGAAACCGTATCAGTCTCCCAGCTATAGCATAGACGACATTCACAAGAGGACAAGCAACGAATTCACAATGCAATATGCTATGCATTACAATCAGCGTTTAGCATAATTTTCAGTTTTCATTTTAATTGTAAAAACCCTTCAAAATGATTTCAAAGATCAGACCAGCTGTTTTCATTCACAATTTAACACGAAATGCCAGATAAATCCATTTATGGACAAACCAATAAAACATCCACTGGATGCATTTACAACCCAAAGACAAAGCAGCACAGATTATTACAGCACTTTGAGAACATATTAGTGCATGCATTGAAGCAAGCAAAGCAAACTATTTCATATCCCAGGAATACTGTCTATAAATAAAGGCCAAATAAAATTGAAGGGAAAAGTTTAGTGGTAACGAATTGGAAATAATTGGTGGTGGTTGTTGTTTGGGCTCCATCAGCCACTTAAGCGCTTTACTCACCAAGAGGAGTGAAGCCCCGAGCGGGGCTGGTGTCACGGCTGCTCTCGCGACTAGTGTCACGGCTGCACCCCTGACTCATGCTGGGGCGGGGGATGCGACTGCTCCGGGCTAGCGTGCGATAGGGAGAAGTGGCAGGAAGAAGAGCTTTACCACACAGCCTGGCTGTTAGAACACAGGTTAGGGCATTAGTGAGGCCGTGGAGTCAGAGAAAGGAAGGGTGAGGTTTGCCGTTCCTAGGGTCCTTCTGCTTTAGAAAGGTTAAACGTTTAAAGCAAAGACTTAAGCCGAACATTTTGAATATGATTCAGACAACATTTAGGGAGTTTCTGAACATACAGCATTAAAGGTGCACCAAGTCATTTTGTGTATGGAGAGGGGTTTTTTTGACAGATTATAGGACCGAAGCGTTACAATCTAGATACTGACACCTATCAGTGTTACGGAAATGTTCAAATGTTCTTTTAGGCCAAAACGGATATACACACTACTGTTCTAAATGAATTAATTTATTAGGCAAGTATGCATTAAATTAATCAAAAGTGACAGTAAAGACATTTATATTGTTACAAAGATTTCTATTGTAAATAATGCTGATCTTTTGAACCATTTCCACCAAAAAAATTAAGCAGCAAAAGTATTTTTAGCATTGATAATAATAAGAAAATGTTTCTTGAGCAGCAATCCAGCATATTAGAATGATTTCTGAAGGATCATGTGACACTGAAGACTGGAGTAATGATGCTGCAAATTCAGCAATGCCATCATAGGAATAGATTACATTTTAAAATATATATAAAAAAATTATTTTAAATTGAAATAATATTTAACAATATTATAATTTTATTTTTGATCAAACAAACGCAGCCTTGGTGAGCACAAGAAACTTTCAAAAACATTAATATTTAACTTTTAAAAAGGTAGTGTGCTATCAGTACAAATAAGATGTCAGTGTATTTTGACAATAAATCAGATCTCTTGCTGCTATAATTTTTACATTTGGAGTTTGTATATAAATTATAGCAATCCATAATGCATCATTTCATGAATAAGATGAATGATTATCAATGCATGAATCAAGCTCTCATGAATCAACACTGACCATTTCTGACACTGGTTTCCATGCATCTCTTTTGAAAAATGATATCCGTGCATTAATATATATTATGTATCACTGTACCTTACGTTCACTCAGCTACAGTTTCTCACAGGTGATGGGTGTTCTGCGATGTCTTAATTCTGATTGGTAGTCACTGTATCGCATCACTGTTCTTTTGCATAAAGTTAAACTTTTGTCAGCTTTCATGTTTGTTGTCATGTGACTAAATATATACTGATAATGGTCACCTCAAATCACGGTCACTGAGATCAAATGACTTTTTTTTCACTTTGTCACTGCTAATCATTGTCAGTGTGAACACTTCAAGAAGCTTTTTAGGCCATGGATATGACTTATTCATCTCAACATACATAAATAAATAAAATAAAATAAAGCAATATTCATTTTTAGATGTAATTGCTTGGTGCACCTTTATATAAAAATACACACAAAAAGATAATGCATTTAGCTTAAAAGCATTCTGATAAACTTTTGAGGCATTCAAAAATATATTCATATATAGAAATTGACTTTTCTTGTTTTATAGACAAATAAATTATTGTTACATTTAATGAGTTTAAATAATTGGCTGGACATTTTTGGTCAGACCTTTAAACAGGCAGGACGCGCACAAACATTACTCAGAAAAAGCTGACGAATACAATGACCTCAAAACACGGCCAGAAAAGCTGATGAGGAATGGAAGCCATTAGTCAGCCCTGTCATCATTTAACATTGGCTAAATGAATAACATGCAAAAGACAGCAATGATTTGCCACGGAGTCAGTTTTGGCATAAACACTGGCATCAGCCAATTAAATGAATGCTGAGTTTCATTCACACACCAAACTACTGCACTAGTCAAATCTAATGGGATATGCAGTGAACAATGATTCAGGAAATTAAAGTTAACAAAGTCTTCTTTCTGTCTTAAGTAAAGCTCTGAAAAATCCTGCCATCCATAATTACCACAAGGTCCTTTTCCAAAATAACACAGCAAATATGTTGTAATGCATACTCTTATGGGATTCCTCAAGAAACCAA
>CM031951.1:31932101-31979601 GCA_018749465.1 Paracanthobrama guichenoti | reverse complement strand
CATCTTACCATCTATTTTACCAGGTGCACCGTCTTTGGGGCAAAAACACAAAAACAAAAGCAGGGGAGTGCAGGGTGGAGGAGAGGAGAGGCATAAGAGGCAGAGATTAGAGTCAGTTAAGCCCATGGAAGTGTGGAAGACAGGGATCTGCTCAGAAACGGGCCTTGCATGGAAGCACACTGGAGCTACTGAGTGTGACTGTGGGTAAGGAAATAAAATCTCTTTGATCATTTATGAGGAATCATGGGATTAGAAAATGGTACAGAAAGAAGATTATACAGACAAAAGTAACAGACAAGTTAGTGGTCAAACGTTAGGTGGTGAGTTCTGGTTGTTGAATGTTGTTTTCCCAGGACAAATGGTTAATATTTCTCACAGGACCAATGCGTTATAAAGCTCCCACATTCTCTTCTGTCTTATGCTGGAAAACTAACACTGAGAAAACCAGACTATAACTGAAGTAAAAAAAAAAAAAAATAATAATAAAAAAAAGTTTAAAATGTGTGACTTATTGCTTTTAGAAAATAGAGCAATATGATAGTGTATAATGTATTTCAATAAATTATTTTTCAATAAAGTATTTATAAACAACACCTAGCTAAGAAAATTAATAATAATAATAATAATAATAATAATAATAATAATAATATTGATATTCCAGCAAGTAATATCCAAGTAGCTTCAAGTCAGAACCATACATGTTATACAATTATTTTTATCCTCCCTCCTAAAATCACCACACTAAACTTTCTAAAAAAAAACCTTAAAGGATAATAAATGGTAGAATATCCGTGGCACACAGCCGTCGTTTGTTCCTCATCACAGAGCAGCTTAATAGCATCTATGGTGCCCATCAGTTTTATTAATGGGCCGCTGCAGCCATAAAAGCCACTGATTTTTATGGCTATTTTATTAAAATTCCTAATTAAGGATGAAAGAGGAAAAAAGATGGATAGAGTGTGATGAGATCTCACCCAAGGAGGCGTAGGAGCCTGGAGGCAAGGCTGCAGCAGAGCTGAAGGGAGATGGGGAGGTTGCGGTGGACATGCGAGATTTGGCACTGGAGGCGGCGTTCACATCTATGTCACTGCGGGAACGCTGGAGGGCACCAGGGGTTGAGGACACCCGGGAGCCGATCACTTTACCTGAGAAATCATTACACAGACAAAAGTTACAGACATGGCAAAATGGCATGTTTGAAAAAGTGCTAAGCACCAGCAAAAATAAAGTGTCGCTTTACTTACTTCTTGTAACAGGGCCTCCAATAACACTCTTCACTGACAGCGGTCGACTGCAGGAAGGTGAATAAAAAGATTCTATCAACAGAGGCACACTTAGAAAAGAGTGAACCAAACCTTAATAAAATGAACTAGCATGGTAAAAATATAAAGGAACACTATGAAGAATCATTTTAAATTTCATGAGTAATACCATTTACAAAAACATTTTACAAGCACAAAAAAAATGTCACAAGGGACTGATTTGAACATTACTGAGTGATGATCACAGTTCTGAGTCAGTTCACTGACAGAGACAGTTTGAACCGACTCAAATCTGCTACAACACTGTAAATAAAAAGGTACATTTACAACTCTGTAAATAAAAAGGATATCGTATGCGTTCAAAAAAGAATAACCAGTCAGTTCTCAGGTGTGTAGAACAAAAAAGTTGTCAACTAAATAGCAAAAATTGTCCTGAAAAACATACAATGTGGCAAATGTTAAATTAAAGATATATTTTTGACAGACCCTCAGCTTTGGTCTAATTGTATGTTTTTCAGTGTAAGGACATTTTTGCTATTTCAAAGCAAATAAAACAAAGTATTGAAGTACATTTAACAAAAAAACATTATTTCAGTCTTACTACTTCAAAAAGTCATGTTTAATTGTGTTTTTATGTGTTACTTGCTGTTTCTTTGTAATTATTTGTGAAATTTACAAGCAATTTCTGAGTGAAAACTCTTCCAAAGTAAATCCGAAAACCATTTTTCCCCCAGAGTAAATCTAAACGCTCTCAAACTCACTAGTTGCAAGACAAAGAGAGATTGTGCAAATAGTCTAATGACACACTCTTTAAGAAACTTAACAGCCAAATATAAAGAGCATTAAATCTATACTCAGCTGTGACCTCAAACTTAAACTAATGACAGAAATCCTGTCTGTCACCCCATAGGAAAACATTACAATGTGAACTTTGTGAACCTCATCTGTAATAATTTGCTTGTAACACCTCTTTGACAATTTTTGTGACCAGTACACAGCAGTTTCTGCTTTTGTGTACAAAACCGATAGCAGATTGAGACTATTAAAACTGTCACTCATCACACTGGTGCTAATGCAAGATGATCTCATTGCCTCTGAACAACAGGGAGACAATGTAACAGATGCTGCAGTCTAATATTGAAGATGAGATCACTGCTTCAATATTAAGAGACGACTCAATATGCTAGGAAGCACAATCACCAATCTGTGCACATGGTCCATCAGCCAGCTGGCAAATAGTTCACCAACTTCAACGGGAACAGCCATAATGTTTGATAGAATGAGCTAGCAAACACCAGAGAGACAATGTTATTACTAACTAGTGTTCTTCATTTTAATACATTTTAAAAATATTTATTTCTGTGCTTTCAAAGCAGAATTTTCAGCAGTCATTACTTCAGTCTTCAGTCACATGATCCTTCAGAAATCAGAAATCATTCTAATATGCTGATTTGGTGCTCAAGAAACATGGTAAGTTGTAAGTGAAATGTGTGCATGTCTCACTTGAGGCTCTCCTGAGAGCTTGAGGATGAGCGGTCGGACTGCGGTAGAGACACTATACTGTCAGAACTCTTCAGATGGGACTGTAGGGCCTTCTGATAGGTTGACTCCAATGCCTGAAACAGGTGCTCTGCCTCCCGACTGTAATGGCCATGGAATCCCCAGTAACACCTATAGAACAAATGGACAACCTCTTAAACAAAACCATGGAAATTAGCTAGACTGAAACAAATGTTAAAATGCACATCAAAGCACATAAATTAGTATCTCAATGAAGTACTGTTCATGCAACGTCTAATCATGGACTCCAAATACACAAAACAAAAAAGGCAAAGAGACTTACTTTCTGGCCACGGATCTGGCCTCAGAGTCAGCATCATGGATCCCCTTCTTGATGGTCTCAGTGAGAACCGCCACATGCCTGGGGTAGTAAGGAAACATAATGAATACAGTTTCTTACAGTCTGCAGAACCCACAGTGAATTCAGAACCCCAGTCTCCTTTGAAACTTTCTGGACCAGACGGCAGACCTTTTTTCCGAGTTCTCTAAAGGCGGAACAGTGGGAAAGAGAGGATAAGGGGAGTCCAGACCTCCTTATAAAAGAGCTCTTGGCTATATTGCCATGGAAACGGCTGGGACGCATGGTTGCCACACATCCCTGGCTCATCAATTCAACCCGCGAAAAGAATCATCAGTTGCCCGTTCAGCCGAGCTTTGATAAGTAACACAGGTTTTCACCAGTTAAATGTCACAAAAACAAGAAAGGGAGGGGGTGACTGCTTGGCAGTAGAAGGAATAAACAGAAATTCATGCATGTATCAAGTTACTAAGAGATACATCCTGAGCAAAAATCACATCACAAAAACTAATATCTTTATTTTTTAAATACAACATCAATCGTTTTCACTCACCTCTCTAGAGTGTGTGTCTGCCATTCTTGCAATAACAGGTCTAAAAACTCATAACACCGTCTAAAGGGGAAAAAAGAACAAGTATTTCTATTAAAAGACAATGCCTTTCTAATTTATGCTCTGCAAAAAAAAAAGAAAAAAAAAGAATTTGTAAATAGATCTCTCAGGGAGGTCTAGTTTACCTTCGAACAGCCACAGATTTAGAAGTGCAGTTGCTGGTGATGATTGGGATAAGGCGTGGGAAGTGTGTATGCTGAGAAAGACAAAAAGCAATTATAAATCTTGGTGCTAGAATATTAAACACAGAAATAAAATCTAGAATAGAATAAATACACTACTGTTCATAATTTTTTTAAATGTTTTTATCTCTTAGGCTGCATTTATTTAATCAAAAATACAGTAAAAAAGCAGTAATACTGTAAAATATTATAATAAAAAATAAAAAAAACAATCCATTATAAATGTCCTGACTCTCACTTTTGTGTGAAGTTGCTGCCTATTTAGAGCATTCCAGTTCAACTGAGGTTCTTACGAGGTCTCTAATAAGTTAGGATGCTGCCTTAGTCACCGATCAGAAAGAACGCGTTTTTCAGGTTTGAAAATGTGAGGCGCACCTCACTGCATTTTTTTGGTTGACGGTTTTTTAATTTAGAAAGAGCAACATTTTTTAATGTTGCTAGGCAACCCCCGAATCAGCTGTGTTGTCAGTCTAATCAAGGTAACCGGCACCACAATGGAAGGCCCACCTCTCCATTCATTCGATTGGACAATGGGAAAACCACGAAGGACATCGGGCACTTTTCTGAGTTGATATATTTTCAACTTCAGGCATTCCTACAAAAACACAAGGCGCAGCAGGCGGTCAGAACGTGAGGGGCCCGGAGCGCATAAAAAAAAACCAAAAAAAAAACCGCACCCCTCACTGCAAAAAAAACGAGTTCTGTCTGATCAGGCTTTAGAAAGTAGCTGCCTATGTAAACAGTAGACAGCAAGTTATTGTGTCACTCTTTTCATTTAATCTCAGAACGCACTCTTAAAAATGTGCTCTTATTGTGTCACTCTTTTCACATGTGAAAAAGGAAAAAGGAAATTATCAGAACTCACTCGCAAGATGATGCGGATGGCTGCCATTCCGGATGTGGCCATAACTTTGGCGCTATTGGGCACCAAGTTGAGCAGCGTAGGCATGATGCTTTCAGCCCCGTGATCAAATTTATTCCCCAACAATGAAGACAGATGCCTGAGAGACAGCAAAAACCACCAATCAACAAGATACAAATATAAGGATACATTAACTTCAGGTCTAGATGGAAATGAATCAAATTTGTGTGACATTAAGGCATGGAACTTGTTTAGATATCCATCAAGTGGCTGCACTTTAGCAGAAGAGCTGTCCTGCATGCTCCAGTCAGCTCGGTTCCACTTCATTAGAAACACATTACGACCCAAAATAATTAAAGACCGGCACTGAGTCATGCTCAATCACAGAGACCCGCACAACAGCTTCATTTACCCTTTTAAACAGCATTTTTTAATGTTATATCTCAAATATCATTGGGATACAGCATGTATCAGAGTATGATGAAGTGCCTTTAAGACTGAATTTGTGAAAAATTGCCCTGCTGCTGAAGAGTGTCTTTGATCAATGAACATCTAAAGGTGGCATCCTACAAGCTAACTCTTAACTCTTTCCCCACCAAGTTGCCAGCCAGCAGCAGCATTTTTGATCTTTTTCACAAAAGTTTTATGGCCCCCAGAATGTTTTGTTGTATGAATATCTGAACATGCAATATATATAAAAAAAACAGACCCTCTGCTTTTTGTTTCAAAAGTTTTATTTTAGCTATATGCATTCTTTTTTTTTTTTTTTACTTTAAAAAGCTACATTATGAGCAAAATGAGCTGAGAAAATCTTGTTTTTGTCAGACTACATCTGGATCAGATTTAGAACAATGATCAAAACAGATGTAGATGGAGTCCTATACCACTTCCTGGGTCGACATTTCATTCAGTAACATGCTTCATGTTGATGATTGCATTAGTTTACATATGCATCTGCTTACATATGCTATCGCTTGTTTCTGCTTCTTTATCACATGACTTTTGATCTGGAGCTTCTGTACTTTTCAGAAGATGCACAACAGCGCGCCCTACCGTATAATAATGAAGACACGGAAAGCCGGAAAATTCCGTCAATGGCTGGGAAAGCATTAACAAGTCGATTATGGTAGTAGGTATCACACTTGAAAGCTATATTAAAGGGACAGTTCACCCAAAAATAGTGGGTTTTTGGACAGTGGATTGGGACAGTTTATGCAACCTCAAGTTGTTCTAAACCTGTATGAATTTCTTTCTTCAGCCAAACACAAAAAAGATGCGTTGACTTCCATAGTAATTTTTTTCCATACTATGGAAGTCAATGGGGCCCCATCAACTATTTGGTTAATCATATTGTTCAAAATATCTTCTATTGTGTTCAGCAGAAGAAAGAAATTCATACAGGTTTAGAACAACTTGAGGGTGAGTAAATGATGACAGAATTTTCATTTTTGGTTGAACTATACCTTTAAATAAAGATTTTGAGAGACTGGGAGAGAAAATGGTAGAGAAGAGTGGCTTCATACCCGAATGTGATACAAGCCTCTCGAACCACTTGGGACCGAAGATCCTTAGCTGACAGCTTGAAGGCACCTTCTAAAAGACGTAGATGTTGAAGGAAACTCTCATGCTCAGTCGCACCAGCCAGAAGCAGTGACCGGACTTTCTTCAGCTAAATACATGATATAAGAGTTCCTTCAGTGTCACGTTGAAGACAAATTGTTCAAGTTGGAGTGCATGTATTGTGGACAAAAGAAGCAGTGAAACTAATCAGCAACTTACAGCAGTGACGCGGTGCTCCCAGTCTTGCTTGTCATCTGACAAAATTTCACGGATTTTATTCAAGGAGTCCTCCAAATCTTTACTGGAATATATCTGAAAACGAACATGTATGTCTTGCTTTGAATGTTTAAATTCAAGGAATCTATGATAAATTGCATGATAAATGACAATTTAGGATACATTACCTGCACTGCAGGTACATCTTCAAAAGCCTTGATAAAATCCTCTTCATCCACAGCTCCAGCGCTGACATCCTTCCCTGAGGGATCGCAAATCACAAATTTACATTTTTTTTTAAAAGATTTAGCATTCTTTGCTAATACTGGTGACATTTCACAATTTTAATCTACATTTCGCAATTATATTCTACACTAACATTATAATTCAATCAAATTAAAATCACAGTAAAAACAGTAATACTGCAAAACATTATTACAAATGAAAATAACTATTTTAATACATTTTAACATGTATTTTATTCCTGTAATGGCAAAACAAATTTTTCAGCAGCCATTTCATCAGTCTTCAGTGTCACATGATCCTTCAGAAATCATTCTGGAAGCTGTGATATATTTTTTTCGATTAATAAAAATTATACGCATCACTCATGATCAATTTAATATATGCTTTATTTAAAACCATCAGGCAAGTCACATGAAAATCTGAGTTTAATTCATTAAAAACTATTACATAATGTAGACCTCTGCAGTGTTTCCTGTTGGCCAGCCAACAGTGTCCTTGTTGATCTCCAGTCATTTCTCAATATCACTTCTCCTCTCACTCTGGTAAACTACAAGCTTTTGGAAATATAATCTTTCTGAGAACAATTACATTTCTCCTTGTTCAACATGCTTATGTGAAGTATTTATGGATGTGTGCAGTGTTTACTCTGATCTGACTTCAGTTTCTCAGTTGTAACCTGGGCTGAGCTGTAGTAGCTGTAGTCTTACCTGCAGCCCTGGACCCAGAGGCAGAACTGGGTCGCCTCATTGAGCCCATGCTGCCCCCTCTCCTGCTGCTGGAGAAGCCCTTAGAAGAGGAAGAGGAGGAGGACCTGCCCCCATCCACAGAGTCTTCGTCATCAAAGTTCTTATCTGTAGGGAACACAAGCATCATTGATCAATGTTTCATCAAATATTTTCACTGCTGTACTCTCAGTCAAGACAGGTCATCATCAATCTGCTCTGAAACTGCAAACCAATGACGAGGGAGTTGCAAAAGCATGTTCTTGAAATCGACTCATTATGGGTTGTGTGAATAACTGGTCGAATGTGTTTCTTAGGGTTCATTCAGATGGTAACAAATGACAAGCTGATTAATCTTATCTGGAGCAGCACACAATGAACACCAGAGGAAACACTCTCTTCCTGAAAACACAAGGGAAGGCTCACATTTACTTTTCCCAACATCTCCCCGAGTCACTATTTCATCACCAATTACCACTAATTTGTCACATTCATGATCATAACATCATGCATCTTTTGATTATAATAATTCCCCATCTTCAGAGTAATGTGTGGAATGAAGACCAAGGCTTTTCCTCATACTGCAAGACCAAGCCAAATACCTTTTTTAGGGTTTAAACATGGCAGCAAACACTCTGGAGGGATGTCTAAAGCAGCTTATAGTTCAGAACACATCTATGAGGAAAATATATAGATTAATCTACTGCAAGGGACTCTGGACATAAGCTGAAGTTAAAAAAAAAAAAAAAAAAAAAAAGAGCGGACATTAACACATTCCAGCAGTCTGAGAGGAAGGGGGTGGCACACCAATCTTTCTGAACAGGAAGGAGCTACAGGATGGATCTCTACTGCTGCCCGATTCTTGCAGAGCACTAGTGCTGTCCTGCAATTTTGTTTGACGATTAAATGTCATACAGATATAATTGCGAATAAACTGGTTCAGCTTATACACATGATCATTAAGTCATTTATTCACACTGAACTATAAATTACAATAAAATGGATGATATCCTCAAAGAATAAATATTGGATAATTAATGCACAACTTAGAATGAAAAAAGTATTATAAATTATGTAAACAATTCAGTATATTTTCCTTTCATGGTAATATATGAACCCAGTTTACTTTAATAGTATATTTTGTTGAATATCAGAATATGATACAGAATATTACCACATATATTACGCAATTTTATATTTCATGCTCTAATTTGAAAGAAAAAGTTTATAGCATTTTCACATATGTTCACATATTTGACTGGCAATATGTGACTGGAAGTGTGCACATGGATTAAATCAAATAAATCACGAAGGGGAATTATGTAATAATCCTGACAAGGCTGCAGAGTCCACTGCAAAAAAAAACAAAAAAAAAAAAACAGTTCAGGCAGTCAGAGAAAGGGAAGAAAATTTTCAATTGATATTTCTGTTCCAAGCAGGCTTGGATTACAAAGTCTCTTCACAGGGTGGCCTCTGTTTTTGTGATGATGATGGCAGAGGAGACACTGTTTGACTATGGTACAAAATCCCCTTTTATATACCACCCCTGATAATTCTCCTAAAGATGGATATTTTCAAGACTTTCTCTTCTCTAAGCCAAGAAATAAAAATGGTGGCAAAATATTTTGATTATATTTTGTTTAGTTTAATCTAACCATTTGATCAATTAAGAGCGCCATAAGTGTCAAACTTGTATGTAAAAGGAAATAAGCAGGTTGGGGGCTGTTTTTTCAGCATTTAGCTGAGAAATGTCATTTAGAGAGAGCCACTGTGGGCGGTGGAAAGCAGTCGCAGTCTGCTCTAATTAAACCCGTTGGAATGTCTACTGAGAGGTATGCTCACTGCTGAAAAATACAGCCCATTGGTGGGTTGTAGGGACAACAGAACATGTGTATGTGCATAAAACATCTGAAGACAGTGGCGATATGCCCACAAAAGGCATCTTTCATAACACAGCATGTGGGCAGATAGCTATTGACAGTCAAAAATCTCACAAAGGCATCATTCACTCTGATATTAACATATCAGTTTTAGCTGGACCTCAAGCAGCCAGGTTGATGTTTCATTTCACGCAATGATAACAATTTGCTTTGATTTGAGATCCATCAGAAGGAGGCCGCTACTGACTAAACAACATGCTCTGTAACTCATTTAATTGGCCTAGAAATTGAAATGGTGCATCATAAAACTGCTGTGCAAATCAATGCAACAGCGAGCTCTTATTCAACTAAATAGAAACGTCACCCTAAGAGTAAAAATGGCTAATCAGTTGTCTGGCTATCACCAGACCAAGCTCAATTTAAGATTGAACATTGGTCTGGGAAAATTTTTTACTGCACAAGAGATGTGATAAACGAGCATAGTTCAAATGACTCTGTGGATAGTCCTTCAACCAATCAGACCACAAGAGGCGTGATCAACGGGCAACGACCCATCACGTCTCTATTCGTCATCGTGTTAAACCCGCCAATAGCGCGCCAGGTGGATGAGCCAGTCTGTGATTGGTTCCCGCAAAAGTGTAACAGAAGCAGTAGAAATGAATGTACAGGTTTCCAGACTGAGCTGCAGGGCGAAATCATATCGCTGGCAGATCAGGCTGGGTTTACCCAGGGTAGCTAATCAGACTTTTTTCCCTGTTTTATACTGCCTGAAGATTGTGAAAGGCACTTCAAAGATCAAAGTGGCAACATGTCAAATGAAATAATATGACAAACTAGTTATACCTTAGCAGCATTGGCTCTAACAATACTTCTCTAAAACACACTTGCTAAAGTTTAAAATCAAATAAATGGAAAAATAGATATTTTGTCTAAATGTACTTATCAATTCATCCACGCATGCATTTAATTTTTAAAGATTTTTTGAGGTTGTAATGTTTAATCAAAATGTAACCCCTGAAACGGGCCTTAACCTCCATGCCACTGAAGTTTTGATTTTGAGAAATGTGTCATTTCAGCTGGAAAAGGAAAGGAGGATATAATCTTTTCTGCATGACCTGCCAACATTGAACAAAGTGCTTCCCCAGCTCCTAAATCCATTTTTTCACATGCGACTGAAGACAAACTATGTTTTAATCCTGAAACGTTGTCATTTGTTTACCACAAAAACATGTGATGCTTATAGACCTGTGAAAACACCTGTCAAAAATCTGTATTGTTCTTCACAGCCACTGAAATGACAAGATTACCTGCCAATGTGCCAAGTGACAACTTTCTTTAGCTCCTGACTGGACAGAGATGATGGCATAACATGTCAGAGTGACTTTGAGCATGTCAGCACAAAAAGCTCAGGACCCAAGCTACATGTTTTTTACATAACAGTGCCGTAGGACATGAACACACACAAACTTACACACACACACACACACACACACACACACACACAAACAAACAAACAAACAAACACACACACACACACACACACACACACACACACACACACACACACACACACACACACACACACACACACACACACACACACACACACACACACACACACACACAAACAAACAAACAAACAAACAAACAAACAAACAAACAAACACACACACACAACAAAACACACACACAAACAAACACACACACAAACAAACACACACACAAACAAACACACACACACAAACTCAGCTGCTGGGCCCAATATCAACAGTATGATGAATTTAAAGAAGATATGGTATCCCTTTCTCATCACTTCCTGCAGTGTGTCCTGGTATAAACACAGGATGTCCAAGACATCACTAATACAATAAGGCACGTGCAACTCCTAACCTGTTCTCACAGGTGCCGGCAGCACTTTGTGACAACAAAAGGTTGGAGTAGGGCACTTTGCTGAAGGTGAACAAATGAAGTATTGTGTTCTGAACAGAACACAAGTTCTCGATCTGTTGCATCACTATGTATGCAGAGGGAAAGGAAACATGCTGTCAGTTGGTTTTAAAATAAGCCAAGGAAGTGTTATTGGTGGATTCTGCTATAAAACTATCTGCCTTAGGCTAATGTTGTAGGTAAAAATGCAACACTCATGCGGTGAGACGATTAATAAAATAGAGATACACGATGAAACAGCCATAGAAATCCATCTGGTGCATAGGACAATATTAAAAGGCACAACAAAATAGCAGTCACTAGTAAAAATGAGCAAGTAGTAGTCAAAATTAGTGTAATGCAGCTATATTTAATGAATGCAATGCAACAAAAACAGAGAGACAAGTTGTAACTGACTGCATAAAACAGGTAAAATTAAGAGTCACAAGTCTAGTATATGCATATCTGAATCCATGACAACATGAGAGAGGACATGTTTTATTCTTCCAAAATTACAACATCTATCAATGGATACACTGCCTTTCCATTTCAAAAATGCTTTGAAATGTAGCTAAAGAGTCAGGCGAAGCAAAATAATATTCAGATCTCAGAAATATGAATGAATATCTCCGAAGCGTAATCATCTGTAAACATGAAAACACAGATAAACATGACATCCTCTTGGCAGAACAGCAGCAGGAGGTTTAAGGCTGCTAGTGCCCAGCACTTCTTTATTCGTCCTTCACATTAAAGCCGCCATTTCATTCCAATCCTTACCTTCTCCGGTTGTCATAGAGCAAGCGTCTCTTCAATTCACACAGACACTGCAAATACAACAAAGCTGTAGCTTTTTTTTAGTCTCTCTTTGGTCTCCGCCTCTCCCTCCCTTCCCTTCCTGCTGCTGTGGTCTTATGACTTCACCAAAGACAAAAGACATCCAACTCTTTTAAATAAAGGACTTAGAAAAAATGTCCCCTGTAAATACTGAATGTAATATACATACAGTGGATCTGGGGCTGTTGGCTTGTCCTTTACAGCTCCCCCTTAATCTTTTTTGAGTTTGTGTAAGGATGATGTTTCAAGAACAGCGAACATAAACTAAAATCTTGGCACAGGAAAGACACTCCGGATTCTCTGGCCCTCACACAACAGATTTACTCAAAATATTAGAAATGCAAATGAAAGACATTTCCTATTATATAATGCTATAGATATTTGTGCAGAGACAGCACTTTTTTTTAAAGAGTTTTCAAGCACTGCATCTACAAGAAGAAAATTAAGGGGTGTTAAAAATGTCAGTGGCATTTAATTTTCAAATAATAATTATATGAATAATATTATTAAATACAGCTGCAAGCAGCAATCAC
Source organism: Paracanthobrama guichenoti (assembly GCA_018749465.1). Taxonomy (NCBI): domain Eukaryota; kingdom Metazoa; phylum Chordata; class Actinopteri; order Cypriniformes; family Gobionidae; genus Paracanthobrama; species Paracanthobrama guichenoti. Next base: position 31,966,910 of record CM031951.1, on the reverse strand, counting down.
AGGGAAATGTCTTTCAAGGGTTCCATGAGTTCAAAAAGTAGCTAAAAATACTTATTTTGAAATGTTCTATAGTTTTTGTGAAGGATGGTATGTAGAAATACGAAACCCTTTTAGATTTTTTGAAGTCAGGAAGGTCATTGCTGATACCCATCCTAAGATGTTGATATCTGTAAATTCTTAAAGAATATGTTGTTTCGACAGATTCAAGAGTTTTAAGATTCAAGAGTTTTATTTGTCACATACAAGCGAGTATAGTTAAAATGGTTCAGGCAGAAATGGTTCCGATACGCAGACACTTTTTCAGTGTCTGCTAAAATAACACTTGTATCGAGTCATCATTTGTAAAACTCTTACAGTTCCAATATGGCAGTCATGAAAAAAAAAGGTTCATGAAAAATTACTTTATATGGAGCAGTGTGAACTAATGTTTTTGTTTTTTAGATTTAATTATAAAGCTGACCCTCACCTATGTTTTCTCTACATTACCTTTGCCTGATTTCACTGACAGTTCAATAAGATTTACCAAGAAAACTAAGAATCGAAAAAACTATCAACCCCAATAAACAGATGTTTCAATTTCAGTGAAACCTTATAATACAGATGCTGTTTTCAACCTCCCACTGAAATGCAAAACCAGTACAAATCCTGTAATAAAATGTGCAATGGGCTGCAGGGGAGGAAATAGGAGGAGGTGGAAGAGAGGGAGACTCAGATGCTCCTTATTCCATCTTTCAAACAAACACCATTTACAGCCTGTAATAGTAATAGATCAGCAACTATCATAACAAAACCTGCCCTATAAAGAGCTCGGTTCGTAAAGCTTGATCAAAAAAACCTTTTGAGCTATCATGACATACCTGATCAGGTCAATATTAGTAATTAAACAAAACAATAATAATAGTATTCCAATAAAAGAGTTAAATATATTTCATGTAGCTTGTGTGGGTATTACATTGACCATACTGTAGTAGTTTTCTGTTGTGATGCTTCATAGGATGTTTTCCATGCATTGAAAATATTTTTGCCGCCTCCAAAAGGAATCTTTGTCCTGCCAAAGATTTATTTGATCACTTAATGTGACAATTCCTGCTATTCTGCAGTATTGGTACCTGTGGATAGCCGGCTGCTTTAAAACACTCCTGTGAGTGTTTGTGTAAGCGCTCTGTAAACAGCATCAAAGGTTTCTATTTTCCATCAAAGGATCCATCAACAGGTTTCTATTGCAGGCGTTGAGCAATATAGCCAATCACAGACATAACTGTTGAGCGTGTGAATGCAATGGCCAATCAGATACGTTTAATTCGGAATGACATCACACCAGTACATTCTCCGATATCGTTTGAAGTATATTGGGGCTTTTACAAATCGGTAACTTATGAGGTTCATTTCAGTTAGGATGATGTAGGGAGGATAACTAGGTTTTGGAACACAGCCAGGGTAAACAACCCAGATGAGGTTTAAAAGCCTTTTTGGACATTTGAATTCTTGGAATTTCCAAATATAAAGCTCCTACCTGAACCTGAGGAGAGGATCATGTTCCCGGATCTTTGGACTTCATCAAATCTGCTGAAAATTACATTCAACCTGTAAAAAAAGGGAAGAAGAATAAATCACATTTAAAAGTTAAAGATTGCTCAGTTACAGAAAAACAATAACTAGACCTTCAGAACAGAAACTCCTAGAAATGCCCCTTCACTGTACACAACACAATCCTCAGAAACAGGTGTTGCAAATCTAACAGGAAACCCTCTCAGCAAGTAGGGTAAATGTCATTCTGTCACTCCCTCTGTCCTAAAGTACCTCCTGACTACACTACACTACTACTTAAACGCTTAAACTATTAGTTATGGACATAATGACATGATGACCTAACTCATAAAATACGGACACAACAGACAGTAGAATAAGCTGGTTGCTTAACATGTAGGTCAGGCGGTCTAAAAGGGTGGTTCAAGGCCAGAACAAGCGACAATGAGGACCAGACTTTTTGCCATTAGCCATAAGTCTGGCTGAGCGAGACTGGCTTGTGATGTAACACTTGATGTGACATTTCAGCAAGGATGATTTTGTGATCCTGTTAGTGTAATGCATGCTTTGCACCAACTATATTTGACCCCACAGCAATCCTGCAAGTCCAGAAGTAAGTGTAATACATGTGCGAAGAGGTTAGCTAATCATAACAGAGGTCAATTATACGTTTTAAAAGGTATAGTAGGAAATAAAATATTTTGTTTAAGGGTTGTGTACAGTAATACTATTAGATGAAAGAAACATTAGATCTCAGGAAATTAAACATTTAAAAAAATATCTTTAATGAATTATGACCTCTTTAATGAAGCTACAATTTGGGAAACACTTGTGAAACCGAACCATGTAGCACTGCTCCCTGAAACTCCTCCCACTGCGCATTCACAGAGCTGAGGATGTTGTCTTCCTGTAATACCCTCTGAGAACGCTTTATCCTGAACATTCCTCTTAGAAGACTATCTGTGCGAGTCAGAGGCAGATCCCCAGAGCCCTGAGTATCAAAACGGATTCATCCTCATGTTCAGTCTGGATGGGCTGCCACATTTCTGCATTACAGTGTGGCAAACAATAATTTTAGGTACAAATAGAGCTGGGCGATACATTGAATATTCAAAATATTTATTATATGCAGTGATATTTGCTAGTGATAAAAAAAAAAAAGCAACATTGTGAATATTGTGATAATGTTAATGTTCAAAACTCCAACTGGCAAAGTCATTAAATTCTAACTAGGACAAGTAAGTAAAGCCTTGTAACATTAATGTTTAAAGGGTGTTGTTCCCAACAATCATGCTGTTAGGATTTAATTTTAAATAAAGACATCCCTGCTGACAACGACTGACAAATGCAAACATTTAATCCCACAATTCCATCACATCAGCTTTACCAAGTGCCCCACAACAGACTTTTGAATTGCAAATGAGATGTGATGCCCTTTATGCAATTTGAGAGAAGTGAAAGTGTTGCTTGCTAAACCCTTCTTCACTAAAGTGTTCAAAAGAGATTTCTTCCTCTATTAACTGCATCCAAGCAAACTGACTGTGTGCCTCTAAATTAAGCTGAGAAAATTTTAATTTCAGAGACATTCAAGGCAGTCTATGAAAAAATGTCAGGCTGTCAGTGTGCTTAAGACTCAAAATGGATGCTTGATTTATGCTAAATGTGGGCTTTAGCGAGAAAGCAACGACGGTTTGATTCTATCATAGATCCCTCCAAGGGCCATTTTAATTGTGTGGTTATCATTTATAGCAACAGGATTTGGTCTAGACCCAAAGAATTTAGGCACAGATGCGCATGAAGCCATCTGAGAGGGCAGCATGGAAGTGATATTAAATCTAATAAATCAAATCTAATGAGCGCAGCTCTCGGAAATGGAAAAGAATTAGAATTAGCTTATTTAGTTTTGGTTTGAAAGTTTGCTTCGCTTGCTTATTTAGTTTGACCCAAATGATTGTATTAATGAGATATGGTGAACTAACTCAAAGATATTGGAGTTGCAATACACATAGCTCAGCCAGGATGCACACAAGCTAGTTGCTGGTTTGACACTGTGTCCGAAGTCACAGCAAACTGTTTTCCCCAGGCAAGTTCCAAATGAGTCGGCCCTCAAAGTCTTAAAACTATAACCACTGAGAAGATCACAGAAACAGATGCCTGCCCTGGAGACATGCACAGCTTTTAGGGGGAGGAACACCTAACAGATGTTACAACCAAATTCAGACCACAAGCAAATGCTGGCATGCCTTCCGCCTCTCTGTGCACTCAACTTCAATCAGTTCTTGCTGTGAGTATTATGGGTGAATGTTTTCACTTGCAGATTCAAACCTATAGAGCAAAACATCTGACAGTGACACTCTGAATGGCACACCGTTCTGAATGCTAGCTGTAAGGAAGTTTAAGCTAAATTACAGTGTGCTATGAGCACATAATGTTAGTCGCTAAGAGCATATTAGTATCAAGTTAGAAGGCAGGGCCTGATTCTGGGTCCAGAGGGAAATTAAGACCTAATGACCTGTATGAAGAGCCACTTAACCCCCTTAAGTGAATACAAATCACTACAGTCCTAAATAGAGACATAAATGTTTTCACTCTTTCACTGTTCACCGTTTAGAAACACTTACTAATGGGGAAAAACATCTGTCTAAATGTATCAATGCCTGATAGAAGTAAATGAACAGATGCACCATATATCTAGAGAGGAAAAAAACTCCAAAACATACAGATGAATCCAGAATTAGACAGAAATTCCCACCTGAATAACAAAAGAGTAGGAGTGTCCTAAATACTCTAATAGTGTAGATGTAAAGCTGATCCAATGTCTGTGAATTGGTACCAAAAAAAGGGGAAAAAAGAAGAGCTTACCTTGATTGCGGCAGTCCTTTTTTGCTAAGGTCAATCCTAACCTTCTCTCCAACATGTCTGTATATTTCCACAAGGCAGTTCATGGCTGCATCCCGAACCTAGGCAGATAATTGGACAACAATTTCATAAGTGTGACCCCGAAACTCCCTCTTTCTCTGCGTGACACTGCTACTATATCCTCATTCAAATCTCAACGAAAAAACATATTTTCTTACATTATTTCCAATATAATCCTCCTCTGCTTTTTTCTCTGAGTTTTTTTTTCTCTTCTGTATATCTGTAGGTCTATGTTCTACATTGATGCTATGTATATGTATGTATATTTCCTGTACAGCGACCTGTACTTGACCTTGGGAAAGGCACTATATAAATAAAACTTATTATTATTTGCACTCGTTTTAAAACGAGTCTCTAAACTATGCAATTAAACTGTTAGGGGACACTTTTGACAATGGAAGCTTGTATATGGAAATAAAATAATTTATTGACTTTTATAGCACTTTTTAAAAAGTCTATTTAATTGCTTTGTCTGCTACAATAATGTAATGTATTTGAAATGTCTTCATTTTCAGTATGTATATGGGTGTGCGTGTCCTATTAATGTTTATACGGTAATTAATGTAATGTTATTAATGTAATTAATGTTTATTCTACTGTCTGAAATGCTTTCCATTGTGTCTATTAACAACATTCTTGTATACTGTATCTATCATATCAAACAGAAATGTACATTTCTTGAAACGCCATATCAGAAACCACCACGAGAGGCCACTATAGCTTTGTGTAATGTTGTTACCATCATCCATTGTTCTGTAAAAAAGCCATGTCATGCAGATCAAGGTTTAATCTTAAAATGTATTCGATTACAAAAAATGTGCATACCTGACTTGTAGGGTCTCCGAGTAGATTACATATATGTGGTACGATTTTGCTCAGAGTCAAGCCTTGGGCACCGTATCTGAAAAACAGAAGCGATGGTGACAGGGAGGCCAGCATTAGTGCATCATGGGAGGGGGTTGCGGTATCTTTGCCAAGTCCAGCTTTAATGGCTTATCCTAGAAGAATGCGCAGCTACATTTTAATTGTGACAACGTAATATCACTATTCAGCAGAAAGAAAGAAAAATAACGTTAATTTAATTTAAAAAAAAATGAATGAAAGCTACAATATCCAGACTGAGAACAATACAACTTACGTGTTCAGAGTTGAAATGAGACAAAGACAGACTCCCTCTCTGGTCCGGTTATTTTTGTGTTTGAAACCCCCCAACATTCTGTCCCATATGTACTGTAAAGACAATCCGAATGTAATACTTTTAATGTAATACAATTAAATGGCATCTAATCTTATTAAGAGGCCTCCAATAAGCCTTTTCATGGAACAAAGCGTTCAATTCATTAACTAAATGAAATTGAAACACCACAAAGGTGTCTCGCAACAGCAGTTTTAAATGGAGGAGGTTGTTCAGACTTTACATTACAAATATTGTTCAAGCTGTCATAATACTGCAACACAAAGACATAATACACAGATGTATGTTTGCAGCCATAATGCACTTTATTCAGGAAAGCACAACAGGATTGCTTGAGAATGGCTAGAATGAACATCCTGGAATTCATATTTAGGCTAAATAAAGACAAATACCCCGACAGACTACCTGAGGTGTAGCTGATTGCTCCATGATCTTCAGCAGCAGGATTTGATCTTGGTCTCTGACTTGATCTTTGGCATCGCCTAACCGATCTATCAAGCTGGGTAAAACTGGAGATGGAGAGAACAAACATTAAAATTAATAGGGATGTGCAAATCTATTTTCATTATTAATTAGTCAATTAGTTGATCTTAAGGAATCTTCAAATAATTAGAGACCGGAGATTCAGATTATGTAATAATGGGAAGTCTGAAGTCTGACAATGATTGTCCTGGAATTCATTGATGAATGCAGTGGATTTGTTACAAAAGCGATATTTGATGATTGCAGCAGCGATGCTTTACAGCAGATGAATTTTAAGAAGCAACTTCTAAGACTGTTTCAGTGAATGCTGACAGTTACAGCACAACACTGTCAGCACACTAAAATCTTCTGCAGGAAGTTGCATCTCTTCATTTGTCCCCTTTAAAGCAGCACTGCTTGAAAATAATGATATAAATACATCTTAAAATTTTTTACAAAAATGAAAATGTGTCATACAATTAACATTATTTATACACATTAGATTTTAGTAATCCTACCTGTACCAACTTGTGGCCGAAATCGGTCCTGTAATCTTGTCACTAAGGCAGATAGTAGGTCCATTCCCAACAAAGCCAACTGAAGATGGAAAAAAACATTAGGTCAAACAGAGACAAATACTTTTAAATGTGTATTACAATACACAAAATTCTTTAAATGTTACAATGTCATTGACAATTCAAAGCATCAAAAAGACAAAGAAAACAAGAATGTACAATTAATTAAAATGACCCCACCTCCCAACAGTCTGAATGAGTAGAGCAAAGGATTATGGGTAACAAACTAGACATCCGAGTCTGAATGAGCAACGCAACAAACTATGTATTGTGTAATAGACAAAACATCCTAAATTTAATTTGAATCCAAAATAACATACTACAAGTATGGCTACTAGTATTAGAACTACTAAACATCAGCATATTACTCTAACCCCTGGTTTCACAGACAGTTTAAGATGCAAGTGCAAGTTTGAGCCGTTTTAACTGAAAGCAACTTACACTGACATATCTTATAATACAACGTCATTGTTTTGTTTCAAGATGCACACAAGTAAATGTTTTTTTTTTTTTTTTTTTTTTTCTAAAGGCACGTTTATAAAAAGGTACTTAAATGCCTAAATTGAACCAAGGCCTAATCCTGGTTTACTCTAAGCCCTTTCTGTGAAACTGGGCCTAAAGGTTGTATGCAAATACACTTCAAATATATGCAGAATTTAGAAATTATTACTAATTTTACAATACATTTCTATGGTCGAAGTAGTAAGAGTAGCATGCAGTTCCAAATTCAGCAACAGCTGAATGAGTAGTGCAAAGGATTATGGGTAACAGTCTAGAAATCCCACTCTGAATGACTAGTGCAAAGGTTTATGGGTAAAATCCCTAACTTCTCATTTATTTTCTCCTTTCTCAGTCTTTTTTTGATAATATAATCAGTGTTCTTTTCCAGTAATGTTCTATTAAACCTTTTTCCTTGCAGTTTCCTTACAATGGTCAACAAATTGGTTTAATTTTTATTCCAACCATCAAAGAGAAGATTATCAGAAAACAACTGGATTGCATATGTCCCACCCAAAAACTTAACTTTCCTTGTCATGGGGTTGAGAACTGTTCAATGAGAGCATAGTGAGAGCAGGCCTGCTATTGCCATATCAACACGATTGCATCACCTGATTTCCTTGTTGTCAGCTAAGGGTGCAATTTTTGACAACCCTCTACCATGTGAAATGATAATGTAAAACCTTAATCCACAATCAAGACAGGTTACAGTATAAAGTGGGACTACTTGTTTGTCTAACCAATTGGGAATAAGGGGAGTGTCTGGGAAACCAGTTTGGAAACTCATTATTTTAACAATTTACTTCAGTGTGTAATTTCACTTTTAAAGTATATCTCCTGTTATTTATTTAGTCCTGCCCTCTTGATTAATTTTACGCATGTATTTAAACAGCTGGGCTTGGCTATATCTACTATAACAAAGTCTTGATCCTTTGTTCTCACCCATACACAAAATGACTGTAATTATCCTGATGACACACCATTGAAATAAAGGACTGAGACTGACAAATCACATCAGCTGAGGAGATTATTAAATGCCTTAGAGGAGGTGTAAAGAAGGCAAGTCGTATCATGAGGCACTCAGTAGCACACAGATGATTTCTTTGTCCTTTCTGCATACACACATTCCCACAGATGTAAACAGATTTAGCCACTTTCAACTTTGATAAATATCGTTCAAAATTTGGGGTCAGTAAGTTTTTTTTTTTTTTTTTTTTTTTTTTTTTTAGGAGGAGGAGGAGGAGGAGGAAGAAAAGAAGAAGAAATTAATACTTTTATTCAGCTAGGATGTATTAAATTGATCAAAAGTGACAGGAGGAGCATTTTTAATGTTACAAAAGATATTTAAAATAAATGTTGTTCATTTGAACTTTCTACTCAAAGAACCCAAAAAAAGCAGCTTTATTAAGCAGCACAACTGTTTTTAACAATGATAAGAAATGTTTCTTGAGCACCAAATCATCATATTACAATATTGCATTTGTTGGCCGCCTATGTCATAACTTGTGATCTTAACTTGTTAAAAGATATACATATTGACAAAAGCACAATAACGAAACATCAGCAGATCTGAATGCAAGGGTTTAGAGGGGAGCTGGGCTTCTTTCTGTCTGATGATAAGATTCCAGGCAGTTTTGAAGATCTAACCACACCCACTATTGAACAGAGCACCTCCCACTCCCCACAGAGAGACAGATGGATTGTAAGCCCGCCTCCTCCCAATGTGCAATATAAACCATCTTCTCACCAGCGACCTTAGGCTGCCAAATTTAAACATACCCCATCCCGCTATTTATATCTCTCCTATCCACAGTCAAAGAAAGAAGCCAAGGACTATTGTTCTCCTTGCTGAGCTTTTGTTTCATCTCTGTGTGCCTTATTTTGCTGCATTCCTTACTCTGTTTCCTTTTTAACTGCTGACAGGAAATGCACAGGAGCGTGATCGATCATTCCAGTTTCTGCTTCAGGCTCAAAATCAATACCAAAATAAAACATTACATAAGTCTACACAGGCTCCATCACACCTGGTGAGACAAACAGTGAATAGCAGGAGAGAGGAGGCTGCATCTGTCAGAACATACTAATGAGACAGATCTGTTTCACAGGGATGTGCTCATTCACCCGGTTTCGTGGTCTACAACAATTTGCATTGCCTTACTAATCGGCCCAACACCACCTGTACATCCATCACTGCCAGGGGTACTCAACCTTGTTTGGTGCACGACCCATTTTTAAAGGGGTCATGTCACGAGGAATTAGATTTTCCTTGATAGTTTAAAATTTTAAAGGTCATTGCAATAATAAAAAAAATTATATGTTTTGAGAACTCACAGTGGCTCCAAAACAGAGTCAGAGGGTCAAACACAGACTGGAAAAAGGTAATGTATTATTAAATTGAGTGTTTCCTAAAAAAAACAAAAATTATGAGTGAACCTCAGAGAATGCATTTAAAAAAAAAAATACATAAAATGCCACTGACATTACAAAATTCCCTAGAATATTACAAAATTTTCTTCCTCATCACATAATAATGTTATACACTTTAGGAAAAATACATTTTAATTTGACCACTTAAGACAATTTTATTACCATTGACTTCTGAATGAATGCAATGAATGCAAGATGAAAGAATAACTAGCTCTGCATGAATATCTAACTTGGATTGATATTTGTTTCTGGTGAAAACAAAGGTTCTGAATTGAGTTACCGTTGCACCTGGTTTGTTACAGCCTACATTTTTCAGGTAATATTTTAAGCAAACAAACTGCATTTGATACACTACTGTTCAAAGGTTTGAGGTCAGGAAGATTTTAGGGACTTAAAGGGACAGTTCACCCTAAAATGAAAATGACGTAAAAATATCATTATGCAATATAGTGCATATATTCAGCAAAATGCTCCTCTCTAGAGTTAATTTTTCATAATGTTACGTGACATTGTTTACAAGCTGTTTTATTGACATTTTTCAGAGGTTAAAACATTGATTGAGCAATTACACTCACCTAAAGGATTATTAGGAACACCTGTTCAATTTCTCATTAATGCAATTATCTAATCAACCAAATCGCATGGTAGTTGCTTCAATGCATTTAGGGGTGTGGTCCTGGTCAAGACAATCTCCTGAACTCCAATCTGAATGTCAGAATGGAAAAGATGGAAAAGAATGGAAAAGAAAGGTGATTTAAGCAATTCTGAGTATGACTGAAATAACTTTGACTGAAATAACCACTTGTTAGTCCGAGGTATTGTTGATGCTAGAGGTCAGAAAGCATTTGTGAAAGCCACAACACACACAACGAGGTTGAGCGGATGGGCTACAACAGCAGAAGACCCCCACGGGTACCACTCATCTCCACTACAAATAGGAAAAACAGGCTACAATTTGCACGAGCTCACCAAAATTGGGCAGTTGAAGACTGGAAAAATGTTGCCTGGTCTTATGAGTCTCGATTTCTGTTGAGACATTCAGATGGTAGAGTCAGAATTTGGTGTAAACAGAATGAGAACATGGATCCATCATGCCTTGTTATCACTGTGCAGGCTGCTGGTGGTGGTGTAATGGTGTGGAGGATGTTTTCTTGGCACACTTTAGGCCCCTTAGTGCCAATTGGGCATCGTTTAAATGCCACGGCCTATCTGAGCATTGTTTCTGACCATGTCCATCCCTTTATGACCACCATGTACCCATTCTCTGATGGCTACTTCCAGCAGGATAATACACCATGTCACAAAGCTCGAATCATTTCAAATTGGTTTCTTGAACATGACAATGAGTTCACTGTACTAAAATGGCCCCCACAGTCACCAGATCTCAACCCAATAGAGCATCTTTGGGATGTGGTGGAACGGAAGCTCCGTGCCCTGGATGTGCGTCCCACAAATCTCCATCAACTGCAAGATGCTATCCTATCAATATGGGCCAACATTTCTAAAGAATGCTTTCAGCACCTTGCTGAATCAATGCCACGTAGAATTAAGGCAGTTCTGAAGGCAAAAGGGGGTCAAACACAGTATTAGTATGGTGTTCCTAATAATCCTTTAGGTGAGTGTACATGTGACTATATGGATTTCGACGAGTTCTACAGTCTCTTTCAACATACCTTCTGATGTTCATTTACGTTTACTTAATGCTGTAACTAGCAGTGAACCACACTTGACCTTCACTTGAACCACACAGACAGCATAGACTGAAAGATCTCTCACAATTTGTGTGCTTTTTCTGGGCAGTACTAATAGTCTCAGAAACGCGCACGTCACATAGACCAACGGCTAAGGTCAGGTCAGGTCAGGTCACTTATTTATATAGAGCTTTTGACAATACAGATTATTTCAAAAGCAACTTTACAGTGATAACAGGAAAATAATGCAACAATTAGTTTTGTCTGTACAGCAGCTCTAGAAGAAAATGAAGTCTTTGTCCACCTTAAGTAAGTTCAGTGTTATTGGCATTGGAATAACACCAGGGTGAGCAAACGATGACCTAATATTTGAATCAAATTTAATAATTTAATAAAGATTTAATAAATCCGTCATGTTTTTATGACAGCCAGAAATTACATTTCTGTAATCCATAACTTGGACACAGTCACCTCTGATAACAGATCCTCTAAATTGTAATGTAGACACATGCATTTTCTGTAAAGCTGCTTTGAAACGATATGTATTGTGAAAAGCGCTATACAAATAAATGTGAATTGAAAAGGTGAATACTCTGGTTTTCCATGAGTCAGGGAGAACAACTGGGATGGAGTCAACAGGCCCAGACATAGACACAAGAAATCAACATAGACCTGCTCATGGGCCATTATTATTATTATTATTATTATTATTAATAATCATCATCATCATCATCATCATACCAGCAACTGCACAACCACCAAGATAAAGTAATGGCCGTGGACCCTGCATTAGCTTTGTAATTTAGAGGGATTGTGAGTTCAAAAGCTTTTTATTAGATGAGCTGGTCTCAAGTCAGTGCTCGAGGGAGATTCAAGGCCATCTGTAATACAAGACTAGTTGCACCACAGCTGTTCTCAAGCAGTGGCTTCCTGAGTCACCAGTAAAAAAGGCCTGAGGGATGTCAGGAGTCGCTAAGTGAAGTCTGAAAAGAGAAAACGCCTATGATAAACGTAAGAAATAGAAAGTCACAACACTGCAGCAGCACAGCAAAAGAAACACTGATACTGAACAATGCTCACATGACCAGACACTTTTCCTGATTGAATTTATTTTGAGAAACACCTGAAATGAGAAGCCTGGCTCATCCTACGCAATATAAATGTCTCACACTGCACTTTTGCTATTTCCCTTTATGACTGGTATTGGCTCTGGTTCTGCTATCACTGCACTGTCATATTCTCTGAGATGAGAGCATGTTTTGCTGCTCACAAGAGTCCGAGTGCTGCCGACCTCCAAATTGGTCCAAAAAACACAAAATAACCATAAAAGCAGTCTACGCAGCATGTATGCAATATTTTGAAGCCATACAATAGCTTTGTGTGGGGTACATTTATAAAAATAAATTTAAAAAAAGTAATTATTTACCACACTATCCCTAAAAACAAAAATTAGATCATTAGCTAAAATCAGGACAGGGTTTAGCCTACCAAATGGGAGGTTGAGGGAACTGCAAGAGTTCTTGAGTTGATGAAAAGCAAATATTTAGTTAAATCATAAAAATTTAAAATATACAGGACTGCACAATGAATCAACATAAAACTGAAAACATGATATGGTTTAGTGTGTTTATCAAACTGCAAAATGCTGTAATTTAGTCTGATGCACTACATGTTTCAGAGGGAAGCATGGCACTAGGCCTGTCGCCATAAACAATATATCGATATATATATAAAAAAAATTTTTTTAAAAACACACAATATATGTACATGACTTCAATAATTTTTTGTGATGCAATATATCGCCCATTATGTTTACATGATAATGAATGTCACCAACATTTTACTCGATTGTGCTGTCATCTTGTATGTTTTCCGTGACGGAGGCGAAAGTGGTTCTCGGGCAGTTCCTTCATACACAGAGCGGTTATCGACAGGTGAAAAAAGGCGCCATTTGAGGCATTAAAGTGTTTTCCTGACAACTACTGACAGTTTGGAAGAATAAGCCCAAATAGACTCCATTTCAAAGCTGCAATCCCCTGTTCCGTTGCACATATAAATGTCAACACAGAATGACGAGTGTTAAAAATCCATTTCACAAGAGAAAATGTTTATTTAGTATTTTTAAATTTTTTATTTGTTTATTTAGGATAATATATTTTTCACCTTTATTTTCCATGATCTAAAGAATTAAAAGGTTGTCATTTGAAAGTGTGTAGGTCTACTTGCATTATTATGCTGTTATATTAGGATTATATATTCAGTGGCATAAAATAGTCTGGGACGATATATCATGAAACAAAACGTAGTTATCGTGACAGGCCTACATGCCACTGTGTTCTTTTATACACAAGCAGCTTATAATACAGTATTTTCAGTGTCTCGGAGTGGCTCGGTTCACAGTAAATGCTGCTCCACATGAAATCCATTTGTGCATATTGCTTATAAATGTGCATTTGGAAAAATGTGCAGCAGTATCACGCTTTCACATTATCTTTAACACTTTTGTGGACATAAGTTTTCAGCATTTTACAAGATGTGTAACAAGAATAGTCTACTAAACAAAGACTTAAAGGTCATTTTACAGTCTTCCAAGGAAACAAAAAGCAGAGGGTTTAACATCTGAACACCACAACCAGTAGTGTGAAAATATTTATTATGATCAAATATTAATTTATTACAACAGTAATATACTTTAAATCTCATGGGGTACTTTTTATTTAAAAAGAAAAAGTTTGAGAATCCCTGGAGCTGTTGGACCAACACTAGTATCTCTAAGGGTATGTTCAGACTGCAGGTAAATGTGGCCCAAAACCAATTTTATTTTTGCTCATATAGGACTCCTATATGTCTCCTATCCATTTTTCCTCATGACTATGTGAACAGCACAAACTACACGGAATCTGATCTTTTCAACTCCGATTTGTGCCACTTCGATATGGCACTAAATCCGATACAGGTCAGATATTTTGCAATGCGCCCTCAGTCTGAACATTCAAGATTCAAGATTCAAGAGTTTTATTTGTCACATACACAGTTATATACAGAATATACAACCTGCAGTGAAATGTAAACAGGTCCGCTCCATGGACAGTGCAAATTCACAGTTAAAAACACAAGGAAGAAATTATAATAGAAATAGGATATAAAAAAAAGTACTAATATATATATATATATATATATATATATGTCTATATCTGTAGAATTATAAATAATCAAGTCAAGAAAAAAAAAAAGGTAACAAATAAGGATAAAGTGGAATAAAATAATTGAAGTAGACTTTGCAGTGAGTAAACTGTAGACTTATAAATATGTGGTTAACAAATGTATAAAGAGTATAATGTGCAAACAGGTTTATGACAGGTTGTTACACAGTAACAACGAGAACAGAAAGTGCAGTGCAATGTCAGTGTATCGATGTTTATCCTGACTGAAGTCACGTGATGTTAAGTTCAGGAGTCTGATGGCCTGGGGAAGAAGCTCCTCCTGAGTCTCTCAGTTTTGGCCATCAGGCTTGGAAGCGCTTACCAGATGGTAGCAGCGTGAAATGAGGGTTTGCAGGGTGATTAGAGTCCTTGATGATCTTGGTAGCTCTACCTTTGCAGCGTTTGGTGTACGCGTCCTGCAGAGACGGAGAGCTGACCCTGAGATACGCCGGATAAGCGCACTACTCTTTGCAGGGCTTTGCGGTCATGACTGGTGCTGTTCCCATACCACGCTGTGATGCACTGAGTTAAAACACTTTCTATCGCCCTAAATAGAAAGTTTTCAGGATAGCTGGTGAAACCCTGAATTTCCTCAGCTGGCGCAGGTGGTACAGTCTTTGCCTGGCTTTTTTCACCTGTGTCTGAATGTGAGCAGTCCAGGTCAGGTCCTCGGAGATGTTTACACCCAGGTACTTGAAGCTGCTCACTCTCTCTACTGGTGACCCGCTGATCATGAGGGGAGTATGTCCGTTGCTGTCTCTTCCTGAAGTCCACAATCATTTCTTTGGTCTTGCCAACATTCAGAGAGAGACAGTTGTCCTGGCACCATGATGTTAGATGCTCCACCTCGTCCAAGTATGCCGTCTCATTGTTGTTGGAAATGAGGCCCAGGACAACAGTATCATCAGCAAATTTGATGATAGAGGTGGAGCTGTGTGTGGACAAACAGTCATGCGTGTAGAGAGAGTAGAGCAGGGGCTCAGGACACAGCCCTGTGGAGCTCCCACACTCAGGGTGATGGAGGTGGAGGTGGACTGGCCTATTCTCACCACCTGAGGCCTGCCAGTGAGGAAGTCCTCAATCCAGTGGCAGAGAGAAGGATTCAGGCCGAGATCCAGGAGTTTGGAGGTTAGCTTGGTGGGAACTATGGTGTTGAAGGCTGAGCTATAATCAATAAATAGCAGTCTTACGTAGTTCCCACTTTTGCTGTCGATGTGAGTGAGGGAGGAGTGGAGGACATGAGAGATGGCATCTTCAGTCGATCTATTGGGACGATAGGCAAACTGAAGAGGGTCCAAAGTGTCAGGAATGAAGGCGCAAATGGTGTTTTTAATGAGTCTCTCAAAGACCTTCATGACTATAGACGTGAGAGCCACTGGACGATAGTCATTTAGGCAAGAGGGTTTACTGTTCTTAGGGACAGGGATGATGGTGGATTTTTGAAGG
This sequence comes from Paracanthobrama guichenoti, assembly GCA_018749465.1. Taxonomy (NCBI): domain Eukaryota; kingdom Metazoa; phylum Chordata; class Actinopteri; order Cypriniformes; family Gobionidae; genus Paracanthobrama; species Paracanthobrama guichenoti. The sequence goes on along the minus strand of CM031951.1, from coordinate 31,950,967 downwards.
AGGTGGGGACCACAGATGTAGCGAGGACTCATTAAAGATAGATGTAAACAACCCGGTGAGCTGATCAGCACAGGACCGCAGAACACGACCTGAAATACCATCCGGCCCAGCAGCTTTCCTGACATCCACACGCTTGAGTGCTCTCGAACTTCATCCTCCGAGACAGAGATCACGTGATTGTTGCTGCTCTGAGTAATTTCCTCTAACGCGCCACTTGGCGGAGTCGCGTGCACGCGGTTACAGTCAAAGCGAGCATAGAAAGAGTTTAACTCGTTCACGAGCAACGAATCAACGCTTGCCTCTGCAGAGGATTTAGATCCAAAGGAGCAGATGGACCTCAGACCTTGCCACATGCGCGCGAGTCGTTGAGTTGGAAATGAGACTCCACTCGGTCTTTATAACGGAGTTTTGCGGCTTTAACTGCTCGCGTCTGAGAGCATAGCAGGACGATCTGTATTCATTCATATTCCCTGAATGGAGACCGGCGTTGTAAGCAGCAGTGCGTAAGCGGATTGAATTGTCCACCCACGGTTTCTGATTTGAGAAGGACGTTATTGTTATTGTTTGCGTGGCTTGCTCTGTAAGCGTGTTGATGAAGCAAAGCGCCACGTCTGTGAACTCGCTACGTCAGATGAACTCGCTCGGAACATGTCCCAATCCACATCGCCCAGAGCTGCCTGTAGCGCGGTCTCTGAGTGGGGTGACCAACGCTTAACTTCCGCCTCACCGGGGTTCCTGGAGGAGCTTTTGTTTGTATTCGGGAGTGAGGAAAATGGCGGCATGATCCGATTTGCCAAGCGCTGGAAGTGACCGCGCTTTATAGGCGTTCTAAACGGAGAGTAGCAGTGATCCAGTGTGTTTGCTCCTCGTGTGGGGCAGGAGACGTGCTGGTGAAAGTTTGGCAGGACTTTCTTTAGGTTTGCTTTGTTAAAATCGCCCGCGACAATGAATGCTGCGTCGGGATGTTTGTTTATGGCGCCGCTGGCAACATCATGAAGGCCAGATAAAGCCAGCCCTGTGTCTGCCTGCGGTGGAATGTAAACAGCGGTCGCGATGACTGCAGAAAACTCCCTAGGCAGGTAGAATGGGCGGCAGATGATTGTTAAATGTTCCAGATGAGGTGAGCAGGACCGCGAGAGAATGGTGATGTTCCTGGGATCGCACCATTTCTTGTTGATCATGAAACACACTCCACCGCTTTGGATTTACCGCCTCGGCTGTTCTGTCCATCCGAAAAACAGAGAAGTTCTCCAGCGGCGTCACAGCTGTGTCCGGGACCGCGGGCGTGAGCCATGTTTCAGACAAACAATAGATATTACAGTCTCTCATGTCCCGTTGAAAACTTATCCTGGCTCTAAGATCGTCCATCTTATTATCCAAGGATTGAACATTTGCTAGAAGAATGCTCGGGAGAGGAGGTCTGAATGCCCTTTTCCTCAGTCTGTTACGGATACTAGCACGTTTCCCACGGTGTTTCTTTGTTCTACGCCGCTGGCTCTGGCCATTGTTCAACTCGGCGTTGCGAAGAATCTCAGATGGCCACAGAGGATCGGCGAAAGTGTCCTGAAACAGTCCAGTGTAGAGGTAACCAATGTCCAAAAGAGTTTTGCTGTCGTAGTAGATCAATGCAGATGATAAGTTTGTAAAAACTGAGAGTAAAAGAAAGTAAAATAGTAAATAAAAGCACAGTCTTCGCGGAGCGACCTGAACGGCGACCAAACACAGCGGCGCCATTTGAGTAATTTCACCAATGATGAATATTAGAATTCATGCTACTTTTACGTCACTCTAGAGCAACATTCATCACAATTCTGCGCTCAAGACAGTTGCGAAAGGTAGTCAGTGGAAGGACAGTGATGTGTCACAACCAGTGTTGGGAGTAATGCGTTACAACAGTAATGTATTACACTACTGCGTTACAGCAAAAAGTAAGGCATTACTAATCAATTTTCAGTAATATTTTACTCTGTACATTTTCAGAAACACTTGTGTTACAACACACTTTTAGCCCAAAATGTAATTGTTAAAAAAAACAAAAAAAAAAAAAAAAAATACCAGCAAGACCGCGAGACATTGACCACGAACAGGTAATAACTTGCTTGCTTTTTTCATTCATTAGTCAATAGCCGCGTCTGGTGTCCAAATTTGTAAATAAAGACTAAATGACAGCTTAAAGGCTCTGTCATCTCAAAGAACAGCACAACGGTGAATGCGTCGAGTATTAAACACCGCCCCAAACAGACGAGACGCGCAGTCAGCGGAGGCTCGCACTGCGGAGCCAGACAAAATTAAGTATAAGTTTAATGGGTGAAGATGGCAGAAAAAGACTGTACAGTCGCGAGATGGACAAGTATGCGCATTACTTAGAGATAAGTACAACAAGAACGTAATAATCAAATGTAAATGCAGCCAAATGCAACCTTTGTCTAAAACCGAAAGACCTATCGACGTCGCAAAATAAAATAATGACAACAAAAAGAAAAGAACAAATGTGCATCTTGTCATGGCATTAGGTTTTACATACAGTTCTGTTGTGTCTAATATGAATAGACCCAAGCTATTCCCAGATATTGCCAGAAAATCACTTTACCTCTACCATACTTTTAACAGACTTGTATCATTTGTGATTCTGTCTGTCATCCTTTCTTGCGCTGTCTTGAGCCTTCACTTTGCCAATTATATACTTTATTGTTAGCCTGGATAGCCCAAAGTCATTATGCTACATCATATCGCCTTCTACTGAGTGTAAAATGCTCTGTAGAACATTTTATCATTTTAGAATGTTAAGTTCTACTTCTGTAGTTATTTTGGTGAAAGTAACTCAAAAGTAATACAGGAGTAATGTAACGCATTACAATTCTGAGACAGTAATATTGTAATGTAAAAAAATTACTTTTAAATAACAGTAACAAATAAATAATCTATAATGTATTACAGTTTGGAAGTAACTTGCACAACTCATAAGTATTACAATGACCGCTCTATATACAAGCAAAACATAAGGGGTTTTATCATAAATGTTTAAAAGCTTTCTTTTTTCGCATCCTCGTCTTTGTTTTTTATATTGCCTGTGCATAAATTCGCTGGCTTTTGCGGCAGATTATGCTATAAATAAACGCATAATCGCTTACTTTAATGTCCTCCGTGTTTACTTCCATGAGACATCTTTTTATTGTTCTTTTGCCCATGCAGGTCAGTCCCATGGCCAGGACCATGATCTGTTTGCACTGGAATATGATATTGGCCACATTTAAAATAACAATGTGAACAGCTATACAAAAAAGAACTACAAAACTAAAAATCATATCGGAGCAATAAATCAGAATTGAGTACTAAGGCTCACAGTGTAAACGTAGCCTTAATCCTAAAGGAGTGCAAGTTTTCCGAATACAACAGCAGACTAAAAACACATCAGGGGAGCTGTTAAGATCTTCAGAGAGCTCATGGGACCGATTACTGCAGGCATGATCTCTATCAAAACAACATGCACAAGCCACAAGCTAAACCTAAGCTGGCTTGCATCAAAACACAAAATCACTGCAACGTAACAAGGACTGGTTTACTGTTTGACAATAGGGCCCACCCAAAAAGGTACTGAACAATAATAGTGTGCGTAAACTAATTAAAATCGTTCAATGCTCCAAAAATGTGCTGTTCTTTCTGTGACCTGTGAGACCACTATTAAACAGCATCCATATTTAAACATGCATGAATTTGAGAGCTTATCACCATTGCCCTGATCTCAACCCCATCACCTTGCTTTTTATGCAAGAGAGAACACACAGTACTGTCCACACACACACACACAGTGTCCTGACAGAGATCACTGCGGTTCACAGGGCTGCAGAACTCTCTACAGGCGGTTTATCTTTATCCAGAGTGCTGCAGACAACAGCACTCATATGCACAGCATTGAGCACACTTTCCTCTGTGAAATGAACGTGTTAGTACAATAAACATTGCTGTTACTTTAAAGCTTTTCAAATTAACCAGTCCTGCAGTACACTAAACAGATTGTGTATCTTGATAATGGTGTCAGTAAGAAACGGTCCTCATAAAACAGCACATTTTCACAGAAAACAAAAACAACTCCTGCAAAAACACCCGGAGGGAAAGAAGAAACTTCATTTTCTGAACATTAACCCCTTACAAACAAAGTACTATGGTGGTACCATGGGACAGTGCCTGTTTCAAATGGTAAACTAATAAATACACATTAATAAATAAATAAATTATCATATTCATTTCACATGATATTTACACAGTACTCGAAGGTATTTTAAAAAAAAAAAAAAAAGACTGGTAGTACCCTGTTACTTATCTTTTAATTAATTTCATAATTTCCCTTATGATATGGTGAACACAGGATAGTAAAAATTAATTCAAGATTTCATGGTCAAATAATGTTAATAATAATAATAATAATAATAATAATAATAATAATAATAATAATAATAATAATAAAAGAATCATACCAACAAAATCAGTAACTATGCACAATATATCCATAACACGTGAATCTTTAGCAAAATGTTGTGATGCTCACTTTAGTAGCATTTAAAATTATACATTTTTGTTTATTTATTTTGACAAAATAGTGTAGTATTTTATTATCGGCCATAACATGCAAATAAATTAATCAGAGAACGCGCATGCTAGTTGACAGTATCTGAACACAAAGGACTACAGGCGACTGTTTGTTTTTTTTCACCCAACGCAGGCAACGCAAGGTGACAACACAGTCGGCTTTCATCAGCGTTAGTTCTTTTTTGTGTCTAGTTTGAAATAAATGTATCAGTATCAGGTAAACATTTTATATGAGTGCAGCACTAAAATAAAAAAATCAGTCAATGTTGCTGCGCAAGTAGACAGACAAAGGCCATCAAAAATCAAACAGTATCGACTAGGTCTATGACAACCCTAGCATTTCCTTTTTCCTCACAATAACATGCCACACAAGCCTACACTTAGTGGTCAGAGGAAACTTTCCAACTACTTAGAATATCCACTCAAGAATGTCCTTGGGGCGAAGCGGGGGCCGTCCTTACACAGCGAGAGAGGAATGTGGGCAATCCTTGCCAACAAAACGGAAACCTGACGGAGGCAGAACAACTACAGCTGATATCTAGCGAAGAGCATTTCCTCTTATCAGACATACACATGCAGCTTTCATGACAGCAGGTGCTGACCAGTGCAGGAAATCTGAAGTCGGCTGAGTGTGCATGAGTGTCGCGTGTGTCAAAGGCAAATTTCATCAGATTGCTGGGGTGTCCACAGCCAGTGTGTAGTCTGTTAGAGTATTGGTAAAAAGGCAAGAAATTTAAGCAAGTGCGATTCCATTTTTAGATACGCTCTCTAAATGACACAAATTTTAATACTCCAGCAGTGAGAGAGGGGGTGGATCCATGAAAATCTGTGCAACAGTGGAAACGAGTATCATATGTAAATGTCAATTAGATATGCCATTAAAACATGTCTTCTTGACTCTCTCACACTTGCAAGTCATGAGGTAAGGAGAGAGTGAAACTAGACTAATGCAACGTAAAGACCAAACAAAAAGCTAGATTCTGAAAACACTATAATTTTTTAATGCAGTGTAGTGTGTTATTCAGAATTTTATTAATAATGCCTTTTAAAATGCATTAGAAACGGGATGCAGAATAGCTAGAATTAGAGTTAAAGGAAGTACAATTAAACAGATTAATGGATTTTTAAAATATATATATTTTTTAAATCCCATTCTTAAGCCGTAGGGTTTAATATGGAGTTGGCCCACCCTTTGCAGCAATAACAGCTTCAACTCTTCTGGCAAGGTTTTCCACAAGGTTTAGGAGTGTGTTTATGGGAATTTGTGACCATTCATCTAGAAGCACATTTGTGAGGTCAAGCACTGATGTTGGGCGAGAAGGCCTGGTTAGCAGTCTCTGCTCGAATTCATCCCAAAGGTGTTCTATCGGGTTGAGGTCAGGACTCTGTGCAGGCCAGTCAAGTTCCTCCACATTAAACTCGCTCATCCACGTCTTTATGGACCTTGCTTTGTGCATTGGTGTGCAGTCATGTTGGAACAGGAAGGGGCCATCCCCAAATTGTTCCCACAAAGTTGGGAGCATGAAATTGTCCAAAATGTCTTGGTATGCTGAAGCATTAAGAGTTCCTTTCACTGGAACTAAGGAGCCAAGCCCAGCCCCTGAAAAACAACCCCACAACATAATCCCCCCTCCACAAAACGTTACACTTGGCACAACGCAGTCAGGCAAGTACCGTTCTCCTGGCAACTGCCAAACCCAGACTCATCCATTGGATTGCCAGACAGAGAAGCGTGATTCATCACTTCAGAGAACACATCTCCACTGCTCTAGAGTCCAGTGACGGTGTGCTTTACACCACTGCATCCGACGCTTTCCATTGTATTTGGTGATATAAGGCTTGGATGCAGCTGCTCGGCCATGGAAATCCCATTCCATGAAGCTCTCTATGCACTGTTCTTGAGCTAATCTGAAGGCCACATAAAGTTTGGAGGTCTGTAGCTATTGACTCTGCAGAAAGTTGGCTACTTCTGCACACTGAGCCTCAGCATTGTTTATTGAGGTTACAAACTTTGATGTTGGCTTGAGAAGCCATTTATTTGAATGCATTAGTGAGAGCAAATGCATGTGTGAATTAATCCTACCTGGCTATGCTTTCAGTTAAGCTATTTAATTGCATCTCCTGAATGTGCGCATAATCTGCATGATGCGCAAGCTACTGTCTGTGTGTGTGTCTGTGTATTACAATGTAGCAGCACATTAGTTTAGAACAATGATTAACTTACCTGTACAATAAACTGTTTAAAATCAATATCGAGTATCCAGATGGTAAATAAACATAACTTGTGGAGCACTTCGGAGTATGCGTTTATATATAATTTTAACTGATGGAAACAGAGCGTAAAAGTTGACTTCAAAGATTTATTATCCTGTGGCCCCTTCTAGGAGTATTTAGTATTACAGCCAATGTAAATCTATGAGATTTTTGGAGTTTTGATCATAATTCATATGAAAACCATAAGTGTGATCATTTAGGTTTAATAGATATAGCCGAATCCTTCTCATTTAGGAATAAGATCGTCAAAAATCAGTGACTAGTCAAGTTTAAAGCATCATGTAAGAAAAATAATTGTCTGTGCAACCTAGTGTTGTCACGATACCAAAATTATGACTTCGATATGAAGGCTAAAATACCTTGATACCGATACTAAATCGATACCACAGCAAAAAAACAGTAAAAATAATTGAATAATATGACAGAACTTACTATTCATTTTTTCTTATAAATACATTTTTTCAAACCCTAAAAACTCCCTTGGCCAGCATGTTCCTGCCTTGCTTTTTGACCATTGCCTCCTCTTTATTTAATAATAATGATGATGATGATGATGATGATGATAACTACATGCCAGTGTGAACACCCTTACAGAGATGTTTGCAACAATCACATTATTATCAGTCATGGCATGGAGTGATTTTCTATTTTCTTTTGTTGTCCGGCCCTTTAAGAGCTGCACGGACCCAATACACTGTAACACATCCGATTTCTCATTCAACTCTGTATACGTTCACTAAAGATATCCAATTGCGTTTACCTGAATACTCGTCAGGTTATGACAATACTCTTCATATTTTTGACCATTTAAACCCAATAATCTGCGAAACTGACGAGTCTGACAAATCGCATGCTGTCTGAGTGAAAGGCGTGTGCGCGGCTGCATGCGCTTCAGGTCAGAGTCCGGCAGCGTGAGCACGTCCCGCGTTGCGCTTTATTTTCTCATGCATGTTTCTGTTGCTTTCTTTGTCATGCCCTGCGTTATATATTTAACTCTTCTGCTTCCAATGTTTAGTGAACGGTGAAAGCAGAGCTCCTGCTGTCACACATCGACGCAAATAAATACTGCTCTTATTAGGGTGCTGTCATTCTTTAAGTACTGGTACTAATAACATTTCATATCGTACCATTTTTAATAGCAGGGTATTGTGATACTTTTCTAGTACCGGTATATTGTGCAACACTAGTGCAACCCCTATTTATATATATATATATATAAAATGAATATACAAAATATGTGTCACCCAGACCTGCTTCTAAACTAGCTAGAATTAAAACAATATTACTTTCACATTTCCTGCCACTTTTAAAAATAAAAAAATAAGAAAGAAGGAAGAATGGATGAGACGCTGTTCTTGCATTTCAACTGAAGATCTATGGCATTGATTACTTTATGCCATCCAAGGCAACGGTAGGAAAATAATGATCAGGTTCTAACAGGACCTGCATACTAATGTATGAGCCGATACTCTAAAGCAAAGCAAGAAAAACAACAAAAGATTTACTAATAACAAAAACACAGAACTCTGTGTTCATCACTGAGTCGCACTGCAGGTGTTTTGGTGATTTGTGCTGTTGAAGGGTAGCTGAATTAACAGCTCTTGACACTCTGTCCCCTCAGGTCCACATCAGCACCTCTGCCATCCTTTCCTTCTCGCTGATAAAGTAAGGCTGACAGGGAGATGTCTACATGAACAACAAAGACGTGCGTTATCCTCAGCGATCAGATCAGCTGTATGGAGGACTAAACTCTCTATATGGGCGTGGAGTTCAGCTCTATTTCCTTCATAAGCCTGGATGAGCTGATATGGCTTGTCTTGTAATGCGGGCTGTTTGCGATATACCACACCATGATCCTGTTGAATTGAGAAGGTGCTGTTTCACAACAATTTAACAAAGCAACGGTAAAAACTTAATTTAACAATTTTAACTTCTACATACACTCACTACATTCCTCAATGTTTTCCATAACTCTTCAGAAGTCTAAATTCAACAGCCTGGTTCTGAAGTGTCTCTAAACCACTGAACTCCAGACTGATTTCACACATCCCATTGCCCGAGCAGAATTAACAAGAACAATAAACACAAAGAACGCTTAAGACAAATTTCGGTCTTTTAACACAAACAGCCTATTGTTTTCAATGACATGTAAAATACTGAAAAATGTACAGAATTTGTCAGACAGGTCCATGGCACAGACTCAACTGTTTTGTATAATACCAACTATTAAATATGGTTAAAAGATTCTCTGATCTATTCAAGCACAAGTCAACTGAATAAAATGTAAATAAACTGAAAATAAACTGCACAGAACAAAGGATGCTTGAGGGTGGACTCACTAGACCAGTGGTTCCCAACCTTTTGTCTTCTCTTTGCATCCGTCTTCAGTGTGTCCCGTCTCTGGCCTCTGTTAACGTCCACACAAATTACATTTTGGGAAATGATTGCAATGCATTTTGTATGCAAGTCCAGAACAGAGATCAGCAGAAATAAAACAAAAAAACAGAACTGGCGTGGCTGGCTGGTTCTGACTGATGGTCGGTAGATGGTGCATCTCTACTACTGGCAAGCCTTCACCTGAAGTTCTAATGAGAAGAACACGCTCATGTGTGAGGGAAAGAATCGTATAAAAGCTTGTATAGAATCAAAGGAAGTAATTATCAACTGGTTCTGATCAGTGGCCGATCATTTGGAGCATTTCTAGAAACTATACCTATGAAAAGGTTTTTTCATATCCATGTTTGACCTCAAAGCATTTAAACTCCCACCCCTCCCTGTGAACTCTGACACCCCCCTAAGGGGGGTGCGGACCCCAGGTTGGGAACCACGCTAAACCATGCCCTGGCCCGCTTGAAGAGGTGGGCTCAGACACCGATCGATTGGACTCGGGCGCGGTGAGCATGTAGTGTGATCGCTAAACGCCCCAGAGAACAGAACAGCTACTACTTGTATTGGTGCTACTGTCATTACAAACATCTTCTAATGCTACTTGGATAATATAATTTAACTAATTTAAGTATATTTAGGTTTAAAACAGGTCTGGTTCTCACTTTAATGATGAACAGGATTTCTAGTTTGTGATGAAAGCTGCAAATTCCTCCCTCAACATCAGCTGCCTCCGTAATAATCTTTTGATAGCTACGTGCAGCATGATTACTTGAAAATCGCTACACTACATAAGTGATGGGCTAAATCTATTAAGCAATATATTAGCAAGAGGGTGCTTCTATTTGTTTCTTTCTTTCAGAGGGGAAGCGGGGAGGGTGGACAATCGTGCCTAGTGTGAGTACGCCCCTTAATGTTCTGTTAAACAATTAGGCCTTGATGTTTCAACATAAGTTTCAGATTCTGAAAGCAAACCAATGGAGGTCTGCGAGTAGGTTTAGTGTGGCTATTCAGCACCAGCAGACTTCATTACACTTCATAAAGGGAAGCATTGATAGAGCACAATGGCAGAAATGAGACAGAGACACACAGAGGGGGGGTGCTGAGAGAGAGAGAGAGAGAGAGAGAGAGAGAGAGAGAGAGAGAGAGAGAGAGAGAGAGAGAGAGAGAGAGAGAGAGAGAGAGAGAGAGAGAGAAATTATGCAGAAATTCAGCACAAACAAGCTGGCAGAATTTCAAAACGCCAAACAATCTTTATCAACATAAAAATGGCTGAAACTGAATATAAAAAGGTACAAATGGTATCTTCTAAAGCATTCCAATTCTGCACAGAGCTTTCTGTGTGGGCCTGCCAACAGTATATTTGTTATTGAAAAATGTGAATCTCTGGCCCTGGCAGTAGAATTATAGACTATAGGATGACACTTGATACAACTCTACCAACCACTAAATACTAAATTCAATATAAATTCAATGCTTGAGGTCCTTATATTTCTACAATGAAATACATGCACACAAAGAAACCCTCTTTTACTGTATAGCAGATTTTGACTCCTAAATGCAACAAATCATGTAAAAATATATATTTTTATTGGAAAATTAAACAACATTTGATCGAACTTTAAATCATTGCCTTAATATTAAAAAAAATAAATAAATAAATAAATAAATAAAAAAACAAAAAATAAAAAATAAAAATAAACTGAGAAGATGGTGATCAAACAGCACTTTATAAAAAATACCTTCCATTTTATAATATATTATTACATAGGGCTGGGCGATAAAGCGATAACGATATGTATTGCGATAGACACGTAATCGATATCAATAGAAAATGCATTCGATAAAATGCATTTTTTTTTCTTTTGTCGGAAGAAACCAGAGATTGCGAAGCAAGTTTGGTTGCATGAACAAAGGTACTCACTCTCTGGCAACCTAGCAACGTAGGGAGTGACACACTAACAGTCAATCATGCAACAGTATCAAGTCTGGTTGCGCCAGATCGTTGTCTCGTGTTGGATTCTTCAGTAACAGAAGAGTGGAGAACACATGGAGTGATAAGTGGAAAATGAACGCCACAGAGAGCGAGTATGGCAGGAAACAGGAAAACAAGTCAGCTCGCCAGTATGGCAGTTTTTTGGGTTTTATAAGTCTGACTGTAATCAGACCAATGTCGTCTGCAAATTATCCCCATCAAGACTGGTAATACCACAAACTTGTTTTACCACCTTAAGCCTTGTTTATACTTTTGTTTATACTTAATTATTTGAGTGTTTTCCATGGTTGTGTTGACATTTCTGCCTTTATAACTGAGGGCATTATAATCAGAGGAAGGTTAAGTTTAATATAACATTTTTTTAAATGCAATATATTTTTCTCCTGGTCCTTATTTTAAATAGGTCATAAAAATATTGATAATTATTGATATTGACCGATATGAAACACTTAAATCGTGATACAGTTTTCAGCCATTATCGCCCAACCCCTGAATTTTCAGATGGTTTGGTAAAATGTGCTTTTACGTAATGCCATTGAGATGTCAAAAATCCCATTGAAAGACATTGGATCTGAGAGAAAACTGTTTGCATGTGTCATAAGAGAAGAAACAATCTTGTGCTTATATAGCCACCATTAAAAAAACAAAAAACATGAGAATTTGAACAATAAGGCACAATGACCTCGAAATAAAACTATGTAGTTACACATCAGTCTGAGGATCTGCAGCTCATCATAATATTTTTTTCTAATTTTCCAACACAAACACAAACAATGGCACATGATGAGTTATGTCATTGAAGCACATTGTCCTAGAGGACAGAAGCCACTCATTCAGTAAGACTGACAAAAGCACAAGGACGAAGAGATATGTTACATAAAAAGACAGCACTATTTCCCCCACAATTTAGTTAGGCAATACATCCGTACAAAAACGCAGACTGCTTTGCTCATACTCAAGCAGTGGAACAGCACATCTAATACAGTGGCATTGAAAAGAAACAAGCACAGGAAAAATTGTTCATGTAAAGTATGCTTTATGGACAGTAAATTAATCAATTCTTACTAATTCCATTTGATCAATTCAAATCTATTGGCAATTATGGAAATTAATTTAGACCTTGGTAGAGGCCACATGGTAGAAGATAAAAGGATGTACTAAACTCTCTGATAATTTTTAGCAATAAATATTTGAGAAGTTAAAAGCTGCAGGAGTCTAAGGAGAGAGGAGAAGAGAGGCCAACAGCTGGGCAGTAAGACAGAGGTGGAACGCTGCCAACTAAATCAGAGTCTCGTCTTCCGGAAGCTTTAGTAGCTTAAGAGAGACGGGTTAGAGCAGCCGCTCGCAGCAAGCAATCATTCCCCCACTGTACTCCGGTATCCCATCACCCCCTGCGTCAACACCATCATGGCGCTCTCCTGCCGCCAGCCTGGCTGCGTGCACATCACACACAGTTCAGCTACAGGCAAGCGGTGCGCACGTACAAGCCATCACACTGTAGTAAGGGAGGTGGCTCACGCAACTTGCAGGAACAACACAGCTCCTGCAGTGCTGGGGTGTTTAAAAAGAGAGGATGGAGTGATGGAGTAAGGTGAGGAGACAGAGAGGCAGAGACTATAGGACCTTGAATAATTCACACTGACAGGAGAGAAAAAAAACATGAAAAAAAGAGGGAAAAACCCATGAGAACAGGTGAAAGAGACCGTGAAGAGATGATCAGCCGATGGATGCGCGCTGCGATTTAATTAAACTGAAATGTAGTTGAGTATTGCTGATCTGCACTAACTATCTACTAAAAAGTACCATTATGCTTTTATTATTATTATGTTTAGCGTTCAAGAAATATGGGATTTTAAATGGCTGATGCCATTGCTAATAACAATATCTAAATCTGAGGGGCTGATGATGAATATAATGTAGATTTAATACAATTTAAAGGGATAGTTAACCCAGAAATGACATGAGGGTGAGTAAATGACAGAACTAACCCTTTAATGTCTGCCTTTAAATGTACACAAACATGCTCAAATTAAATAAACATTTAATGTGCAAGTAAGATTCTTTAATGTTAAGAAGTATATTTTTGCTCAAGGCTGTAAAACAGTAATATTGTGAAATATTTAATATTTAAAATAACCTTTTGTTGTTGTTGTTTTAATATTCTTTAAAATGTAATTCCTGTGATAGAAAATCTGAATTTTTAGAAGCCAATAATCCAGACTTTAGTGTCACGTGACCAAGAAACAAAGAAAACAATTTATTATCAATGTTGAAAACAGTTGCGCTGCTTAATATTTTTGTGAAAACCTTAATCCTTTTTCAGGATTCTTTGATGAATGTTCAAAAGAACAAACATCTTACTGACCCCAAACATTTGAATGGTACTGTATCTTATACAATAATTATAATTCATTAATGATGCCGATAATCTCAAAATGGTCAAATATTATTGGCCTTGCCTTATATCAGTCAATCACTATATGAGCAACAAGAGTGTTAGTAAAAATCCAACTCTAAGCAGAAACATGCAAAAGATGAAAAAAAAAAAAAAAAAAAAAAAAAAAAAAAAAAAACAAGTTTCATAATCACATGCAAAAACATTTTAACACCATTTAATTGTTGTCCAATGTCAGATTCTTCCTGAATTCATCCTTGTGTACACAGAAAGCATGATGACTTAATGTGCAGGGTCCACCTGCCAAATATAGGATGACTTCAATTCGACATTCCAGCACACACTGACTAAACAAACGTTACAAGAGGTTATGCGGCCTACTAAACTTTGAGCCATGCTCAAATGACAACAGCAACATTCTCCACCAAAGCGCTTCAAAACAAGGCATGACGCAGATAAATGTTTAACTAACATGAACATACTGTGAACAAATGCCTTTGCTAGTTAAGTGGCTCTCTCAGTTTACTAAATTTCCTAATCTAAAATAATTTAAGTTTCTCTTATTCATTTTTAGAGACAACTATAAGTAAGCCAGTGGCAGGAATAAAGGATGACTTCCAAAAAAGCTTAAACACTGTGAGGATTTCAAAACCATTGGATTTGAGGTTTTGTTTGGTGTTGCTAGTAGCACAAAAATTACTTTTTTTGTAGTAAATTACTACAAATTACTACATAATGTGACATTTTCTAGAATAAAAGAGAATATTTAATGAGAAAGAATGTAGGGTGGGACTTGATTTTATCTGTGGGGAATTGATTAGATCGGGAAAAGTGTTTTCTATTGTTTTCCTTGGAAAAATGTGCATCGTTCACAATAAGACCAGGGCTGCATTTCCCAAAAGCATCATAAGCCTAAGCCACTCATAGAAACTACTGGAACCATGGTCTCTTTGATCAACTTCTGGAAAACATAGGCATGTGTATGAAGTGAATGTGTGTCAATTTCCTAGGAATTAGTCTAATTTTATACCAAAAAGTTGTTTGATCAAACTTAAAAGTATTAGTTACTCATCCTCAAATCAGCCTAGTGTGTATTATATATATATATATATATATATATATATATATATATATATATATATATATATATATATATATATATATATATATATATATATATATATATATATATATATATATATATATATATATATATATATATATATATACACACACATTCTTGTTTCAGATGAGTTATATTAAAAATGTCCTGGCTCTTCCAAGCTTTATAATGGCAGTGACTTGTTGGGTCATTTTTGAAGTCCATAAAAGTGCATCTATCCATCATATAACAGCTCCCCACGGCTCTGGGGGGGTTAATAAAGGCCTTCTAAAGCGAAGTGGCGTGTTTGTCTGAGAAAATATACATATTTAAAACTTTATAGACTAAAATAACTAGCTTCCGGCAGTCAGCGGTACACAAGTCGACTTGCACTAAAAAGACCAAACGTATAGGAAGCTTGCTTTGACGCCTCTTGCGGATAGGGCTGGGCAACAAACTCAAGCTCCTCTTCACTTATATTGAAATCCTCCGCCATTTCTCTTTAAAAATTCTCGTTTTAGACTTCTAATTCATGACCCATGTTTTGTTTTGCTCTATCCTCTGCGCTTCCGTGTCAATACGCATGTGTCAAGGGTTACTCTTTCATTGCAAGTCTTTTATTAACCCCCCGGAGCCGTGTGGAGCAGTTATATGATGGATAGATGCACTTTTATGGATTTAAAAAATGATCCAACAAGTCACTGCCATAATAAAGCTTGGAAGCTTGGCCATTTTTATTCGTCTGAAAGAAGAATGTCATATACACCTAGAATGACTTGAGGGTGAGTAAATCATGGTCTAATTTTCATTTTTGGGAGAACTAACCCTTTAAAACTTAGATCTGTAGAATTAATTGTGAAATAAAATATTATTAACAATTAGAATTAGCAATTAAGCCAGCATGCCACATTAATTTAGTTTTGGGAATATGGAGAACAGTTAAAAAGATCATATTTTTTATATTTAAGAAATATTAAATGTTTTTGTTAGAAGCAAAACACTTAATGGTTAAAGGGAGGTGTCGTACACAACAGTTGCTTTCTATGAAAGTAACATCTACACCCCACTATTATAAAGTCAAGGGTGGTTGAAAGGGCTTACAGCAACTGTATGTCAAAAAAAAAAAAAAAAAAAAAAAAAAAGACAGTATCTTGCCCTCCATTTTCCTCTCTGTCCCCAGTCAGCCACATTTCCTCTGTAAGCTGCTTAAAGACAGAATATTCTGCTGTTCTTAAGCAACTTCAGCAATTTGCTGCAGGAAAATTTTACATGCATTTGCAGGACTGGCTGACAGATATCAGCTCTGATTGTGTGAAACCATAGATGTGAGTCATTCAATTCAACTGAGAATGTCTGAATTTGAATTGAGTTTGAATAGATGCAGCATATAGATGCAGATATGCAATTCAAATTTAAGGAGAATTAAAAAGAAAGAAATTCAAATAAATGTATATAATCGCTGTTATTGTAGTTTAAATCACAACAATTTTTTTTTTTAGTATGATTTACTCAAACGTCATAAACACATTAATTTTTGCATGTAATTAAATTAATTGCCTAAACTGCCTATAATTGCATTACATATCATTAACCAGAACAGAAAAAAAAAGCAGCACAGAATTAAGGAATATGGCAACTGTTTTTACACTTGTATGAATATAGTTCAATGGGCCCTATTTTAAAGGGGGGCGGCCATATGACAGCATTTCTGTGCCAAATACACTCCTTACGGATTCGATTTTTTTCAGAGTATGGCCATGTATTATGTCAAAATCAAGAAGCAACCTCCCCCAGTTTCTATTGAAGCCAATACAGAAGTAACTTAAGTAACTTAAACTGTCCCTTAAACCGCTAGGCACAGGCTCCAGAACGAAGCAGAATCTCATTGAGCCCCATGTTAAAATGCCCAACTTTACAGCAGAAAAAAACATATTTACAGCCTGGTACGAAAATGGTTTTGGTCTATACGACTAATTTTGCCCTTCATGACAACTGTGAGGGGGTGAATTTTTTTATAACTCATTCGTTTACATTATATAAAGCCTTAAAGTTCTGCATAATTAAGGGCGTGGCCACTTTGGGTGACAGGTGGATAGCCATTTATCCGCTGTCTGTTAGTCAGTCATTGCGTCACCTCAGCTCCGCCCACATCCCGCTCTTTGCCCATTTTCTGTTATCTGTTAGAAGATGGCAACGGCCAGCTCGTCCTTACTTTACGCTTTAGAACTGCTCTTCAGAATCCTATGGGTGACGTCACGTACACTACGTCCATATTTTTTACAGTCTACGGTCAAAATGGGTGGAATTCCCCATCAACGTGCTTCGTTTGGGTTATGGTAGCCGTTTTTAGACCACGAAATCAACAATGTCACTAAAGAAGTGTTTTTCTTTTTGTGAGGGAAAGATAACCTTGTTCAAACCTTGTTCTTGTGTTCCCAAATAACCCAGCATTAAGGAAACAGTGGATGAAGTTTGTTTTCCCAGAGCAGCAACGGAGTTCTACAAATGTGTTTGTTTGTTCCCGGTCATGAGTCGAAACCGCAGGCAGTGAGTGAAACTACATCAAATGTCTGTGTTTTGCTGGCAATCGGCGCATAAGTGCATATAATGTAAACAACACGAACGTATAGTGAATAGAAAGTTATCCAGGGAGGGATAATGCCACGAATGTATTATGTGTGCGTGAGTTTGTCATAGGTGTGTGTCTTGAGCTCCGCCCGCTGCACACCTGCAGCTGTTTTCGGAAAGAGTCATACAGCTTATCTGTCTTCTATAAATCTAATAAAACTAGACTTTTTTTGAGATAACACGTACTCAGTAGGTACTCAAAACGAACATGAGATTGGCTGAAACTGTGTGCGTTTCACCCCCTTTAAGGATCTAAGCGCATGGCAAGTGCACTTAGGGCATGTCCGAATCCACTTTAACTAGTTTAAATCGATGAGAAAAATGGTCGATGCACCCAGCCACAAATACACAAACACATTTAAAAATGTTTGTGTGCTGCTACGCATCTCTCTGTGTGTGTAATAAGCAGAGCGTGCGTGCATGTGTTATGGACCCGCCTATTAGCAAAAAACACTTCCGTTGCGCCTGGAGCCACGTGTATCATAGGGCCCAATATATCATAAAATCAACATTCAAATATGAATTAATCTGAAAACATTTCTGTTGCTATATAGCAAAAATCTAAATGTTTTGATGACTGCATGTATAATTGTAATGTAATGTACATATTACGGAATAATTAGTAAACATTAATGATTAAACTTGTTCTGGACTAATCAGATCCCTCTTGTAGTTAAATTAAATTCCTCTTCCTGTCAATTCCAATTCTGTAGGGTGCGGCAAATTCAATACAAATTCATAATGAACTGAAAGTGAATTATTAAATGCTGAATTTTGTCCAGCCCCTGGTCCCCTGGTTCAGAATGACTTTTATTACACCTCACCTCTTAAAACATTTATTTACAGGCAGCATATAGAGGCTTAGTGCTACATGTACTTGCCAACAAATTCAACTAGATCCTGCATGGTAAGAAAGTGTTAACAGCGTTCTGCACTTTACTGGCTAAACAGGTCCTTTGGATTGAAAGTCTAGACTGCAGTAACAATGATTTGCTCTTTGATAAAAGCTCAAAAGGCTTTATTAATCAGTTTTATTAAGCTGTACAAAAACACCATTAGAATAGAGAGAACCACAAAAGCTTTTAATTCTGGTTAACCCATCACGTAAAGGGGTTTTCAGAAATGTGAAGGAAGGACCAACCTGCACTTTATTTGTGGTGGTACTACACCGGGGGGGTGTAAACTAATACTATAATACATAACACAATTATAACACTAATGTTTGCCAATGCAAATATTTCAAATTGTAATGTAACTTTTTTTACATAAATCTCTCTTCACACATGATGGCTCTTCTATTTATGGCACATTTTGCAACCTTAGTTGGAACATGGTATTTCATCTGGCTTTCTAAAAAATATATATACACTACACAAATATACTAATGTCCTTTCATAAGGGAATCTCTCTCTTCACTATCGATCTCTTCCTGACCTGCTCTACCTGTTTCAGCTGCCACAGCAGCACTGGTTGAAGTCTAGCTAATAGCTAATCATACA
>CM031951.1:31914601-31929601 GCA_018749465.1 Paracanthobrama guichenoti | reverse complement strand
ATTTCTGTTGAGACATTCAGATGGTAGAGTCAGAATTTGGCGTAAACAGAATGAGAACATGGATCCATCATGCCTTGTTACCACTGTGCAGGCTGGTGGTGGTGGTGTAATGGTGTGGGGGATGTTTTCTTGGCACACTTTAGGCCCCTTAGTGCCAATTGGGCATTGCTTAAATGCCACGGCCTACCTGAGCATTGTTTCTGACCATATCCATCCCTTTATGACCACCATGTACCCATTCTCTGATGGCTACTTCCAATAGGATAATCCTTTCACATTGGTTTCTTGAACATGACAATGAGTTCACTGTACTAAAATGGCCCCCACAGTCACCAGATCTCAACACAATAGAGCATCTTTGGGATGTGGTGGAACAGGAGCTTCGTGCCCTGGATGTGCATCCCACAAATCTCCATCAACTGCAAGATGCTATCCTATCAATATGGGCCAACATTTCTAAAGAATGCTTTCAGCACCTTGTTGAATCAATGCCACGTAGAATTAAGGCAGTTCTGAAGGCGAAAGGGGGTCAAACACAGTATTAGTATGGTGTTCCTAATAATCCTTTAGGTGAGTGTATATATAAATAAAATGTCTAAATGGGATAAATTTAGTGGAAATAATGCCTTGATTATGTGTAACTGGATTCTTAAATTACATTTTGCATCTTATTTGAATCTTATGTACAGTCTCTGTGTGGATGAAATGATGGTTTCTCTGTTTGGGTGGAAAAAAAATATTAAGACAATACATTAGAGATAAACAATGAATTACATCAAAAGGCTGATAAACTATCACCAGTCCTAATGGTTGTTATGAAATACTATCCATTCACATTATCACACAGCAACTGGCTGAAACATGAGTTCAAGAAGGGAGTTCAAATGAGGTTGTTCATGAAAAATGTGCACCCAGTATCCCTCAATCTAATGCTCAAATCATGTGACTGCAAAACACTGAGCCGTAGAATTCACACTACATGCGTGATGTCACAGCATTGAAATGAATACAAAAAGTAGCAGAGCAGCGCTTCATGACGCTAACTGCTAGACATAATTGCTACTTTATGTTTACAAGCTGCTCGAGGAAGTGACATCAAAGATAAAGAGGCTCTGAACACTGTCAAAATAATATCTCACAAGATTCAAGATTCAAGAGTTTTATTTGTCACATACACAGTTATATACAGAATATACAACCGGCAGTGAAATGTAAACAGGTCCGCTCCATGGACAGTGCAAATTCACAGTGAAAAACACAAGGAGGAAATTATATAGAAATAGGATAAAAAAAAAAAAGTACTATCTATCTATATATATATATGTCTATATCTGTAGAATTATAAATAATCAAGTCAAGAGAAATAAACAAAACCTACGCAAAACAAAAAACAGATGGCCGTCTCGCCGGCTCTGACTCAGCACTGCAATGCTATGAGGTCAAGTCTCTCGTAGTTGCGTCTTAAGAGGATTTTTGGCATGATTCCCATGAAACACTTTATCGTTTGTTGAATATAGTTTGATACTCTTGAATATGAAACCAGTAATTGACCACATTTCACCCTGCAGTCTTCTTAAATGTCTACTGTAGAAAGCATTCAGTATAAGACACCTATTGCATAAATAAATCATGTATAAAAATAACAACAACAACAAGGTCAGCTTGAGTTCAGGGGTTCGTTCTTTGTACGTCGCTAACTCAGTTAGCTGGATTTGACTGTTGATGATTTGGCATGATCTTGGATTGTTTGGTTCTTCCGACACTCATCCTGGACTTGCTGTCATAGCAACAGGTCCTTAAACTCAAACCTGCTCGGGAGCAGGCTTATTTCATGTAAACAGGATTAGGTTGCATCTTTTTAAGCGGCGGTGATACTTAAAAATCTGTCCCAGCCATTGCTACTTTATTACAAGAGTTCCTTACTGAACCAGGCGGGAAATAATAATTTTAAATAATAATATAAAAATGTATTTGAAAATAATATTATAATGTTGTGTATAATACTATACACACATCCACTTGATTGAGAGATTTATTTGTGATGGAATAATTCTTACATGCTGTAACTGAGCCGTGCATTAATTTGAGTGGTGACAGATATGATGCAGCGTAAGAGATGCAGATAACTTGATCTTGACCCTTAAGAAACTTTAATTAATGCTTCACATAACAAATCTGCTTCAAATTGAATAAAAAGTTAAATTAAATGCTAATTAGAACATTAAAATAAAAATGTAAAGGGTGTACAAATACCATAAAATCGTGAATATAAATGATTGGGAATCATGTTTAAAAAAAAAAGTTTCTTGCCAGGTGGCTTTTTTAATTATATCATGTCATTACGTTGCTGTCTTGCCGCCAGCCAATCGCTGCTTTACTGATCGTGGTTTCGAGTATCAATGCATCTGCCCTCTTCAGGGATTTGCCTGCTATTTACCCAAAAATGACATTTACCATCTCACCATCATTCAAATTTAAAGGACTTCCTTTCTTCTATGAAGAACTCTTTTCTTTTGCATTAAGCTGGGGCCACACTAAAAGATTTTTAGACTCTTATAAGATTTTCAAAACGTGAGAGACCACAAACATGACGATAAGAAATCATAGATTTAACCTCTTTGTTCCTCTACTGTGTGGAGTGCCACGATGTGATCAGGAAAGCACACCACACTAGGGATGAGTCACGATTTTTAAATATTCGGTTAGATGATTTGATTATAAAATATCGAATAGATTATCGTCTAAAAAAAAAATGTTCTCGGTGCTGATGTGGTGGTAAATTCATTCATCGTTGTTCATTTTAGGCGTCTCCTTTTTATATTTTAGACATTCATTAATTAAAATAAACTATGAGATGTGCTGCGCTGGTGGAAACAACATGAGACCACGCGACTGTCAAGACTGGCTCGCACCGCATGGTGTCCGCGCCAGCAGCAGCAGCAGCAAGCGTTCCTTCAGCGCAGCTGGGAGAGTTATGGCCTTTACACCTGCTCACTTCATTCGTTTTCTCTGATCAGATATCTATCCGATTGTGAAAAGACCAGGAGTAAATGCCTTTCGAAATTCTTTCGAGACGGATTAATATACGACCACTAATACAAATCAATTCGATTGCGGTGTTTGATCATGAGCTGATGATGAATAAAATGCAGCTCTTATGAAGGTACAATAACATGGGAATTGAAGATCGGATTTATATTCATTTTGCGGAGAGGTGTAAGACAAACTGCATGTTTTTTAATTTGTATTTAGTTTATTAGTAGATTGTATAGCCCCTTTTGTTTGCGAGCACCGTTGCGAGCAGCATCAGTCCATGCCTCAACATGTCAAAAACACCTTTTTACTGTGGTGGTGACAGTAAACATATAAACTAACATTGTGATATTCTTGAAGTGTTTTATATCTATTGACTTTATTATAGGCAAGACAAGTCAAGTGTTGATTTGAGAGGCTAAATTGATCAAACATGTGGTTAACTCACTGTCGGCCACTGGCTGCTTGCTCGTCACTTTAACAAACAAAAAATGCTCCAAACATTAAACTAAATTAACTTAATAAAGAAACAAAACTAATTAGAACTACTTTGACATAAAAACTATTTTAATGGCTGCTAGTGTGTAATCGGGAGGATAAAAAAAAAAAAAATAAAAAAATAAATAAATAAAAAAACACACGCGAATACACTGCAGGCTCTCTCTGGGTCATATCTAAGGTAAATCCTCAACACTATCATCCCATACGTTATTGAACTAATGACATTGTAATCGGCTAAAACGCATGCGCTGGTTACTATTATTTCTGAACAAGTGCGTAGCCGAGTGTCGCTCACACGCACACTGTAGACTTGTGTGGCATATAACAGTTACAGTAACTTGGGGCAATGTCAAATAACAGTCATATGTTTCAGCATGTTACAATAATTATATGGCTTGAGTTAATATATCATATTCCCTAATGAATTAAACAGTTTGTTATCATACAGACAGAGTGTGAATGGTCTCTCTCCCTCTCTCTCTCCGTTTATGTGTGTAGCCTATACATGTGTGCATGCGGGGGAGGAGTTGCGATTTTCGAACAATAATCGAATAATTCCCAGCGATCATCGAATATTATTTTTGTTTGAAATGCCCATCCCTACACCACACACTAACAGATTCCATTCACAAATAACAGAGTCCCGCTTGTAAACATGGGAAATCTCACAAAATCTCTTGCAGCAAATATGATTTTAAAGTAAACTAACATGACGGTCGACCGGAAAGAAGAAATGGCGTTTATAGAGTATGGACTGCTTCTTAGAGAAAATCTGATGAAGTCGTGGAGACAGCGCGACAGACAGAGAGAGAGAGAGACAGAGACACAGAGAGACAGAGACACAGAGAGAGAGAGAGAGAGAGACCCAAAATCGCACTGATTATCTTGTGGTGTGTACCCAGCATTAGCTGTAACTACATGAAAAACATTTCACCAAACGTATTCGGTGTTCAACAAAAGAAAGTCATTCAGGTTTGGAACGACATTGGGTGAGCAAACAATGACAGAATTTTCATTTCTGGGTGAACGAATGCTTAATCTTCATCCAAGGACGTGGACACAAAGTGAAGCCTCTCATTGTGTCTGATCTTGGAATATGTCAACATGAAGGCCTGTAAATGTTCCAGTGACCTCAAAAGCCTGCTCTGTTCCGCTCAAGGGATCGATTCAAGCCCTCAATTCTATGCCAGACAACTGCCTGAAGGAGAATTCCAAAAGAAAAGCCCTTGCTTTATAACCCATAATACCCAGCCCCACTAAAACACCACCCTGCACCATTTACAGTCTCAAAAAGTCCATCAAACCTGCAGAAAATTACTGTTAATCATCTAAATGGTTTAAACAGCATCTTACCTTGAAGTTG
The DNA here is from genome assembly GCA_018749465.1 of Paracanthobrama guichenoti. Classification (NCBI taxonomy): domain Eukaryota; kingdom Metazoa; phylum Chordata; class Actinopteri; order Cypriniformes; family Gobionidae; genus Paracanthobrama; species Paracanthobrama guichenoti. Next base: position 31,924,704 of record CM031951.1, on the reverse strand, counting down.
CTGGAGTTAACCCAAGATGTGGCGATACCGTCCACCATTTTATCCAGCGCAGTCTGGTCACTCTCCAGGTCGTGACACTTGTCTGAATCTGTGATGTAGTCGATGAGCTCCGGACCCATCTGCAACCTGCGGGCCACATCCTTCTGTAGCACCTGGGTCAGACAGTACTCCATATTGGGTTCCATGGCCTACGATGTCCTGCCACCACCCGTGTGGCAGTGGAGTGGAAAAACGAAAAAAAAAAAAGGCCTTTAGCTTGTGCAATCCAGGCAAAACAAGAGCACACGCTTATTAATATCCCGTGTTGATGAATCCTATGAGTGCCACAGGCCGGCAAGAAGCTGAGCAGTAGGGATGTCGACTCGGGAATGTAAACGATGCACCATATGTGACTAGACAACAGCTGATGAGGACTACGAATTCTCCTTTTTGTCCCTTTAGGAGGCAGCCAAACCACTAGCAGCGGCAGAAGCGCTCTCGGTGGCGATGGCAGCAGCAGGAGTTGTGGTAACTAGAGCAGGAGAGAGAGGGTCCGGCGGAGCATTGCTTCATAATTCAGAGGTCCTCCCTGCTCAGGATGAGAAAAGAGAGCTGTTAGTCGAGTACCACCTCTGGATATCAAATGCCAGTGCGGCAAGTCCTGCATTTTTGTCAGCTCAGTTCAGCAGCCACTTACGAGAAAAGCAGAAAAGCCCTTTGATGGTGATGACATAACTCAAAGTCCGGATTGCATACTCTTAACTATTTATTTGCTGACCACACATCAGCTGCACAGCTTTGACAAGAGAGGAAATCCACTTTGGCTAAAGGGATAGTTCGCCCCAAAACTGTCATTAACTTGATGGTATACATTGCAAACACATTTACTTAAACAAAAAGGACACCATAAAAGCACCACAACAGTAATCCATACAATTTACTATACTACAGTGCTATATTCAAAGCCTTTTGAAGCTGTACAACAGCTAGCAAAATTTAGGCAAATTAATGTGGGCAAAAATTGTCTATTGTCAACAGCGTAGCAAAGTACAACACAGCTCACACCAAAGTCACTTTCAAGTCAAGCACCTTTTTCTTGACATGAGTGAAACCTGCGTAGGGAACTTTTTCGCCTTCAGGCAAAACTCCCTATCGCGCAGATTCCTACTGAAATGACTGTCTTTTTCCAGCAAAACGTGCACCTTAATAAACCAAATTTTTAAAAGAAGCTTAATTAAAGTTCTTAATTTTCTATCTGGGTGATATAATGCCTATACTTAACTTTAATTTAGAAGTTAATTATTAAAGTTAAAGCACAATAATTTGAAGATTTGTAAATATTCTGTAAAATTATTATGCAGAAATTATACTACAATGAGTGAACTACTGGAAACTTCTAGGTAACATAAAGCTTTGTGTTACACGCCACAAAAACAGCAGTAATGCCATCACTAGGATACAGCAATGAGACAAAAATCTGCTAAGGCATCATGGAAATAATCTGGCTGCAAATCACAGTTGGTCCGCACAAAGTGTATTACTCTATTAAGTAGATTACCTGATGCTCGCAGGACAATTTTTCTGAAAGACTTCATAAAATTATCAAAAAAAATGTACTGTCCATTGATTAGAACAGAACACTGAAAATGATGAATGGCAATCTGAAATAATTAAATTCCAGTTTCAGGAAAATATAATAAAAAAATATAATAAAAAAGGAAGGCAGAAAAATTACAAAGTAAAAAAAAAAAAAAAAAAGAATGATTTGCACAAAAAAATATTTCCTGCAGCTCATCAAAACAAATATAAACATACATTTTTACATTCAACTTTTCCACTCAAATTATTATGCAGACTGGATACAGAAAAATACAAAACAGATGACTTTGTATATTGATTTTTTAAAAGATTCACTAATGGACACATTTGGTCCTCACTGTATGTGTTCTTCACTGTCACAAGCGTTTACATTACAAGTCCGTGCCTGTGCTTCATGTACTGTCTCTAAGCTACACAATAGTGGGAGGAGACCTTGCTACGTCTCCTAATTCTCCATAGAACAAAATCAGCACACAGGAGTTCATCAGTGATGTCACACACTGCATGACAATTCAATGATGTCGAAGATGATTTAACCATGCCTCTCTCAAACTTACATCACAGCATTTGAATACAGCTCAATTCATTTGTTTTTTTGTGTGTGTTACATTAACATGTCAGTCTGTTTTAAAACTGGTTGATTAGTAAATGAACCAAGCCTGCTGGACACAAGCTAAATGTATTATTCAATTACATCAATACTCACCAGTATTTGGTGAAAACGTGATTATAATTCAAAGCAAAATCACCTTGTGCATACAACTGAACTGATATAAAAAATAAACATAAAAACAAATCTAAATCAAAACAACAAGGCTCAAACAGAGTGAATGACAGATCATACATGAGTATCGATGTAAATACATGAATGCTCATGTAGTATCTGTCATTTACCCTAAATGAGATGCTTTACTCCAAGTCCAGGTTTTAAAAGGTCTAATTGTCTTTTATATACGTTAACAATTCAAATACCAACACACGTTTTATTAAATCTGAATCAGTATTTAATTATTAAGAGTTTTCAGATCATATATGGATGATTTTGTTTCTTTTTCATTGATCATTTAGCCGGTTATGCTAGCTCTCACTAGCCGACCGAAGAAACTGTCAAAACTCCGGCGATTTACACCAAACCGGTACATGTAAACGACAAGCTTGGTTGAAATAATAGGTTATATACTCACTCTGCCGAATCTAGCGGTGGTTTCTGCGTGAAATGACACGGGTTGGTTTAATAAAGGTAAACGAGGTTTGTCTCTCTGGTGCTGCTCCTGTAGACACAATGATGGAGCCGGAATGCGCATGCGCCACACACCTCTGTTGAGTCTGTTCTATTACCGATTTAATATACAATTCGCTTACAGCTTTGATACAAAAACGTTGCACCATGACAAACATGTTTCTTGTTATGCCATTATGATTTCTAGCAATTGTTTAAAAATGTGGGCTGTGCCCCTTTCTTATGCATGTATACAGTATGGGAGTAATCTCATTAAGCACCTTTACCTCTGTAATTAGCGATTTTTGCTCTTATTTTTGAGTGTTTATCTACACCGTGCCCAACAGATATTTCGTTAACATCCGCATATTAGAAATCCTCTGGTTCCCTTCTGTCTCGCAGCCACATGGTAATTTTTCCTTGTGTAGCTAAAACAATGAGCCTCTATGGCAGGCCACTTTAACATTGATTCCACAAAACTATTGCAAGCGTATATATGCTACTGGTAGCCTATGTATTTTTTAATTGTTAGTAAGCATTCTAATAGCAACAAGCACCTTTTATTTCCCCCCCAACTAGTTAACAGACACTAGTTATTAGAAATAAGTATTGTTTTGGGGGGGATTGCAATTTGTCATTAACAACCAAAGGCAGACATGCCATTGGGCAAAGGACCACCTTGAGCCCCCAAAAGCCAAAGACCTCTTAAAGTCCCAGTGAACCAGAAGTAGCAAGTGAGTTTTCTTCAGTGCTGTGACATATTTCCAAGTGAAACGGAATATTGAATAGAGGGCAGGGTTTAACTTCAGCGCTCCTTCTCTCCATCTCACGCTCACAGCAGACTAACGGTTGGAGAGGAGTGGTTAAGCATTTTCAAACCTAAGCTATCAAACTGCCGTCATCTGAAAAGGAGCGCCGTTTCCAGACCGGAAGTTACTTTTCAAACTTTGACTAAAGATTACCGCGACAAAATTTTTTTTCTGTGTATTAATTTGCACTGATTAATGTGTGCTAACAAAGTAAATGGGGTCAATTTTGATTTCATGAGGACTTTAAAAATGCTTTTTATATATGAGATGCACCATGCACCTTTTGTAGTTAAAATAGATAAAAAATAAATGTACTTTAAAATGTTTAATTACAACTTTGTGTTATTGTGTAGGCAGATTAAATTACCCCCAAAGCACCACCTAGTGTCCAACCTACACTAATACTGTTTAAATGTGTATACCAGGGGTGAAAAACTCCAGTCCTGGAGAGCCACAGGAAACTATAACTGCACTGTAATGAAAACTATGATATGGCAAGTCTAAGCCACACCAAACCGCTCGGACAGCTCCATGTGTCATTTCACCATATAGCCTACTGTTACTATCTCAGGGTCTAAAACTATGATTAAAAAGCCAATATAAAATTTAGGCACACACCGCCGTGCAGCAGCAAACATCACAACAGAGAAAGAAACCTTAAGGATAATCTAGGTAAATGTGTGCACATGTATGAAGCCCCATATTTCTCCATTTATTAACAACAGAAAAAAGAAGTACTTCAGACTATTTAAATAAAAAGTTTCTATTTAAGAAATTGTTTTTAATGACCAGTTCAATAAATTAGTTACCATGTGTAATAGCAACACAAACAGTACATTTAAAGAAATGTTAAAATGGCTTGCCATAACATGAAACCTAAAACAATGGAAACGACTCCTGTCTCCATCTAGTGGTTATTTTTGAGTGTGAAAAAGTGATGTATTTTTGAATGTCATCTCTTTTCTCCACAATACCACTTAACTTGCATGTAAATTGTTGCTGTGAAGATGCTTACAAACCATTTAGTCAAAATTGTTTTAAAAAGCATTAAAGAAATTCATATAATCCACCTTTAATGGTTTAAGCACATTTTAAATGTTGCAAAGCTACATACATGTCTGAAGATAGTACTGGACAGTATACATCATACGAAAATTGGTCAGAAATAGAATATCATCCTGCGATTTAATTTTCCATACACATCTACTGTGTGTATTGCACAGTTAATCTGATTTTAGAAACCTCTGGGACACCACACCGTACCCATAAAGGTCAACATCTGCATAAAACACCTCAAATCAACAGATCATTGATGATCAGCATAAAGTGTTTAGTCCTCTTCTCCAGCCGTAGGGGAGGACTGAGAACTAATCGCATACAAACAGCTCAGAAAGTGAGTCCAGTGTCCCTTCTAAAAACAGGGATTGAAGTCTTTTTATTAAGCTGCTTGCTCCTCTTCACTTTCATCCTCTTCATCAGACTCCTCGCTATGTTCCACATCCTCACCGTCGTCTGGGACTGTTTTGGCTTTGATGATTATTTCGTCATCAACATCTTCATCCTCAACTCTGATCGACTTCCTCCTCTCCAAAACTGATGGGGTGCACACTGGAGTGACATCCTAAATGCAAATAAATTGTCTTTAAACACTAATAGTGCAAGGCTACATATCTCAGTCATTTTCTACAGTAACTGTTGGCACATGGGTTTCATTGTGAGTCACACTGACCGACAATAAGCTTAAAATGTACCATTTTCTGTTGGCACAGATATCTTACTCCAGTCAATGGTTACAACTGAGGTAATTTTCAGTCAGTGCCAAGACTATGCACACAAAATCAGTTCAGAAAATGTTAAGCAAAATACTTGAGCTTACCTCACTGCATACTGATACATCTGCTTCTGATGCAGCCTTCTTTGCAGGAACCTGAGCCGCCTGGAGGAAAAAAACAACAACATGTTCACACTAAAACACAAAAGAACAGAGCATCCTAAAAGTTCTGATTAAAAACGACAACAAAGTACTTACAAATCCTGGGAAATCGTAGTCAACGCCTTTTGCTGCCAGTCTCTTGCGAAGCTTAGATTCTTTGCTTAAAAGCTTTTCACCAAGTTTCTTCAGATCATCTTCCGTGTGCTCTTTGTTGTACCGGCTAACTGCAGGCTGCTTTGGCTTCTTGAAGACCTTCATGGAGCCAACAAAGAGCTTTGCATGGACCTTCTCAGGTGGTATCACTTGACCTGAACAGGACAAAAACACACAAATGTTTACACAACATACTACGGAAGAAAATATTAATCTTTCAAATCACTCTCAACTCACACTTTATGAGCCGTTCTCCCATAAGGTAGTTGTTCATGGTCTCAGCCACAATCTTAGCCACCTCATCACACTCAAACTCCACATATCCATAGCCTTTACTCGCACCGGTCTATGAAAGATGAGTTTAATAATACTCATGTTAAAGTCTTAAAAGCAAGACATTACTTGCTAGTATGACTACTGTGTGTTTATAGTGTTGGCACAAGGGTTTCATTGCACAACAACATGGAGCTGGCAATAAGCTAAATGTACCAGATTACTGTCGGCACAATTATCTTACCCAACGCAACAAATGCTGTAGGTAATTTTCAGATTGTGCCTTTATTTATCAGTTTTGTTAAATATATTAATTAAAATGTACAAACAAGAGGACTATATATATATATATATATATATATATATATATATATATATATATATATATATATATATATCCTAATGGTGGTATGATAATTTGGAAGCAGCCCAAATGGGATCAAACAAGACTCCTCTTAGAATCAATAGGACCTTATCAGATTAACGAAAACCATCCAAGAGGACTTTATGGATTTTATTATAGGACTCCTACTAGATCTCTTTTGGGTTGGTTTCAAATTATTATAGAAATTCCGTTAGTATTAAGTCACTTCCTTTATGTTAAACTCTTTATTAATTGACAGTGTTATAAATATAATGCTATAACCAAATGGATAGTAAAACACGTGCACAACAATTACAAGCACATCATACCTTTTTACTCCTGGAAACTCTTAATCGTGTGACTTTACCAAACTGCTGAAAGTACGATTTCAACTGAGGCTCACACAATCCTCGAGGAAGATGGCCAACATATAATACTCCTGGAGCAAGTGACAGACCCTAAGAGTAGGAACAAAATAATAAATAAATCACATTCAATGCAACAGATTAAAATAGTCAACGTTAAACACTTACACACGTCGAACAAAATTGTAGCTTAAAGACTTCAGTAAATTAGTGTCGTTAGCTCTATTAAGAGGATTATTCTTTCCGGCTAATAAACATGACAAATTCACTAGTCACGTTTCAGCATGAAGCTAAATGATTGTCAGGCTCCACTCACGCCACATGGTCACACACCATACCGTTTGTGGACGTTTCTTCACTTGCTGGACCTTCTTTTGAAACTCTGCGTCTTCGTTTGGATTCAGAGCCAGCAGGTTTTTCGCTGGCTTCTCTGATGATTTCCCTTCTGTCATGTTAAAATATAAGATTGATTAAATAAATGAGTTTTGGACCTTGTGTCGCACTACCTCTCCTTAAACCACGCTGCGCTTCTTTCAGGAAACTGGCTGCTTCGTTCAGGAAACTTCACAATAAAAATAAAAGTCCGCTATACACAATGTAATACAAAATAAAAGTCCGCTATATCTACAACGTTTTGTAAAAATGGTATTGATATAGCATGTTCTTGTGATATATAGATTAATTACATAGTTTATAGATGTTGTGTTTTAATAAGTATCATCACATACTTTCATTCAATTCAATTCACATGTATTTGCATAGCGCTTTTCACAATCGTTTCAAAGCAGTTTACAGAAAATGCATGTCTATATTCAGTGTTGGGGAAAGTTACTTTTTAAGGAAAGTAATGTGTTACATTACTCTTGTGTTACTTTTTCACGTGGGCTGGGCTTGTTTTATAAAGTTATATTTTTGAGCAATTGTGAAGACCCTTTCACACCAAAAGTAAAATAATAAGCCTCAGGTAACACTTATTTCACCAATAAAAACAAAAATCTAGTCATTTTTATGTATGGTTTAACTGAATCATCAAAGGTCAGCCGCAAGTATATCGGTCAATAAAGTGAGATTGAATGCATACAAATATTTGATTTATTTAACATATTTAATTATTGGAAATTTGCATAGTATTCTGATTTTGCATTTCACAGATTTGATTAGTTTTGAGGAATACTGAATCCTTTTTTTGTGCAAGTGAGATGAGTAAATGCACGCTCACATTTAGTCTAAAACCACAATAACCATCATGTTCACACACAACAACTCCGCACTTACGATTTGTCTCAATATTGGGACACGAGAGATGCCAGTCAATAAATGGGAAAAGTAACTTGAGTTACTTATTTGAAAAAGTAACTCAGATATTTTGTTGTAAATTTTAAAAGTAATGCATTACTTTACTAGTTACTTGAAAAAGTAATCTGATTACGTAACTCAAGTTACTTGTAATGAGTTACCCCCAACACTGTCTATATTACAATTTAGAGTGATCTGTTATCAGAGGTGACTGTCCAAATTTGTCCAAGCTTGTCCAAATGTATGCAGTTAGCAAACAAAGTGTTAATTTAAACAACGTATTAAATTAGGGCAGAAACAATGAGCTCACTTTAAAATACTAACTAAATAATACTAAAATATATATACCAGATTGGTTTTACTTGTTCACCCAACTGCAATAAGCAATTGCCTAATATAAGTAAAAAGTTCTTCTCAGGTAATTAAGTAAATGGTCAGTAATAAAATAAGAACTTAAGAACAAATAACAATAGGACAGATAAATACAACATAAAGATACAGATTCAAGATTCAAGAGTTTTATTTGTCACATACACAGTTATATACAAACAGTACTTTAAGTTTAAATGGATTTGAACTAGCCATTTTAACAAACAATAGAGGATCAGCTGCAAAAAAAATTACGTTATATTTAACTCATCATAATTTTAAGCCATTTCTATAAATTAATTGCAAACATACAATGATTTTAAATGCGAAAAGGAATATTATTAATACAAATGATTAATAAGCACCCTGAGATAAATTAAAAACATTTAAACAAACATTTAACATTTAAAATACATTTAAAAAACTAAATTCAGGTACAGAATTAATTACTTTCAGGACATAAATACAAGCAATACAGAGCAGGGTTGAGGAGAGGTCTCTGCGGAACAAAAGTGGGTGTTTATAAATCACGCAATGAAAATGATCCCCTTCACCAGACCCGACCCCACACCTAAACCCTACCCACACTGTGACGTCGGCAAATCAGGTAACACTCTGTTTATAGCCACGCCCACTGATGTGGTAACTCCTATTACTAACCTGCAGAGACCTATACTTGGATGAAAGGGTTGGACCTTATGGAGATGCTGTAGAAGGGGGCGGGGTTTTGAATGAACGATAGGCTAAATCACTGATGTAACACTGTAACACATAAGGTGAGAGTGCAGCAAAGCATCACCTGACATGGCAACTACAATCATTTATTTTACTGTGAATGGAAGACCAGAACAAGCTGAGTTTCCCATTGACTGTCCTGCACAAGATGTTAAAGGTAAGGATTATCTCAAATTATAATTTATTAAAAGTAAATTAATATAAAGTATTCAATATATAAAATTAAATGATTATGAATGACGGCAGCTTTAATTCATGCATCAACATTAAATAATATTTATTATATGAAAATAAGTTTTTGTTATGACCAAATTGGCTCTCTGCACTCATTAGCTTTTATTCTGCTGAAAACAACCTTGAGGACTGTTCTCAATCTCATTCTGAAGGGCACTGACAACAGGCTTCTTTAATCAGGTCCTCTCGACTACAGCGAGTCCATATGAAGAGCTATTATGTTGACCTGGATAGCTAATAGGCTACAACTCAAGAGTTGTTCGGAAGATGATCTTATTGTTTAATCTATCTTTTTTTATATAATAATCCAGTTCTCTAGACTCTACAGAACTGGATTCTTCTAAAGATATGGATTCAATAATAAGATAATATTCTCTAGAGACCATATCAGAGCTTTAATTCACTTTATATATTCCACATTTTGACTCACAAACAAACAAACCATCATGCTTCAGTTAGACAGATTGAGTCACAGGTGGGGCTGACAGTCTGTCAGTCTTCAAGTGCCAAGCATGCCCTAAAGGAAACATATGGCATAGTCACCAATATTCAAGCGCATTAATTACATGACTTGAGGAAATTGACATTGTACTTCATTCATGAAGATGAGAAATATGATGATGAATTAAATCTTCTAAATGTTTGTGTGCCATCACAGATCTTTTCCGAGCTGCAGCTGAAGCAGGACCACATGACATCTTAAAGCTCTATAATACTAAAGGCAGTATCATTAATATTTCCCCTCAGCTGGCACCCAACAGTCCTCACTCCTGCT